>JBBMJZ010228048.1:0-17038 GCA_037833815.1 Zingiber zerumbet
ATATATAGTAATTATTAGATAAATATGTTTATTGTGTATAATTTAAAAATAAGTTGTATATTGATTTTATATAAGTTCTCCATTATTGAACAACTTAAAATTGTTAGAAAAAAATAATTAAATATAGTTTCTTTAAAAAAAATTGATCAATCAATAACCCGAATTAAAATTGATACATCATGATATGCTACCTTACTAATATCAAAAGGAGTGGTGTGAATTAGATAGAAACATTGGTTCTTGTAACATTCTACTTAGGTCAACTAACGCATAAATTAAATAATCATAATTATATAAATTAATATAAAGAAGTTATTTTATATATAATAATTATATAAATTAAGTATTTATTCATTTAATTAATTATTAATTTAAATAATATATATATTTAAAATAGTAAAAAATATATTAGAATATCAATTAAACATTAAAAAGTAAAAAAAATAAAAAAAATCAGAATATTAATATGATTTATTAGAATTTTTAAATAAAATTTAAAACAGTAAAAAAAATTCAGAATATCATTTAATAAAATTTATTATTTTTTTTTGAAAAATTTAAAATATCTTTTATATATTTTATTGGGATAATTTAATCAGGGTTTATGAATTATCACACTTAAGTTGTGAATTGTTTGATTTAATTAAATTCACAGTTTTAATTTTCTTCGGCAGAGTAGTATCGTGCGAGTGTGACACATGTGATGACGCACACGAAATTGTCGCACGTACGGTGCTGATTTCGCCCCCTTGTTTTCAATCATTGATTATGTCATTTGTGTTACTTATTAGCGGTTAACAAGAACATATTTAATGCTTAAGGGGGTGCTTGGTTGGGGGGAATGAGAGTGAGGAATGGGAAAGAGATTGAAAGTGGGTGCTTGGTTTGGGGGATTAGTGGTGGGTCCCACGGATTCAATCCCTCCAAACATGAGAATGAGTCATTACTTAGTAAAATGGGGGGAATGGAAACCCCCCATTTCCATTCTCCACTTCTATCATTCCCATTTCCATTCTGATTCCCTTCCGTGAACCAAGCACCCCTTAAGATTTTCTTTCCTTAAACCTTAGACTATTTTTGTTCAAGTTTTTGTTTATGTGCAACAATGATTTTTTGTTCTAGATTAAGCTAGCACTTTGTTAGAACTTAGTTTATAAATGTTAAGTACCATATAATATTACAAATCTAATGTTAAATATAGGTAGAGAAGACTAACTAGGTAATTTTCTCCTTCAACAGTTTAATAGAGTTCGGGGTTGAAATATCTATCCTTATTGGAATTGTATGCTCCATTGAGTAGCCACTCCACCATTGACATCATACCTATGGTGAAGGCACCATTGTTTTAAGTGTTGAGTAATCTTGGCTGGCACCGACAAAATTTATTGTTCCACTTGGTGTTTGACACACAAAACCCTTCAGCATGGTGCCATGGTGACATGATGATGTGGAAATAGAGAGGAGAAAAGATGGAAGGAGAGAAAGGAGGAAAGGCATGCGACAATAGTGAGAAATAGAGAAAATGAAAGGAAGAGAAGAAAAATCGAGCAAGAGAAAGATAAGGAGGATAGGAGAGAGAAGAGGGATACCGGATAGGAAGAATTGCGGTGACATTTGGTGGTGTGACACAAGCACTCCATGTGATTAGGAAGGAACAGAGGTGCACTACGCAATCATGGAGGAATAAGAAGGAACATGAGAAAAACAAAGTAATAAAATAATTACTAAACTTATTCATAAGTTTTTTAAAATGCAATCAGTCTAATAAATATATCTGAGCCAATATTTTATATATACATTTTATTTAATTTAAATTGAACTTGATTTGAACCTACTCAAACCTAATCACCATGTCTACTTCATGGAAAATTAAAAATATTATTTAATCTATCTTAATTAGTAGTATTCAAATTAAAGAATAATTAAAATAAAAAATTAAATAAGATGAGATTTGAAAGGTCATATGAGCAAGCAATAAAAAAATGTGATGAAAAAATTAAGGTTCAGCAGGACAAGCTAAATCTTTAATGATTAAATAAATTTTATTTAATTAAGTTAAAAGTATTTTATTTATTTCCTTTCACTATTTTTAGTTCCTTTATTTGAAATATCAGAATAATTTTTAAAAGATTATATTTCAACTCAAGTTAAAGGATACAATTTTTTCAAATTTGATTAAGTCTATTTCAAGTCAAATTTTTTATACTTTTATTTAAAAATTTTATACTTATAAAATTAAATGAATTTAGTTATAAAATTAATGTAAGTGTAAAATATAATATTTTACATCCTAAATTAAAAAAATCCCATACTTTTATTTTCATATAATTGTGGTTACTTGAAAAATTTAAGCCAAATTATTTTACTTTACCTAAAAAAGTTTTATTTTGGTTTTATCAAACAAAATATAAAATGATGTTTAATTTACAAATTTTTAATTAAATGTTAATGAATAAATTTCAAATACAATTGCATAAACTCGTATAAATATACATTCATGTAAACAAAACAATACATCCTTAATAATGAAAGTAAAAGTTGAATATATTACAAGTGTAAACTATTATGAAATAAAATAATTATGAAATTTACAAATGACTCATTTTAAAAAATTAAAACTCAATTAGTTGCAGCCATATTTAATCAAAAAATTGAGTTGATTAAAATATTCAACAAATATAAAAACCAATTATGTATTAGCAATTTAATTAATTATTAATTAATTTTAATAAAAGTCAAATGTTAATATTAAGAATTCAATTAAATAAGTGCCGAAATCGTTGCCATGACAAGGACGATCCCGTAGCCATATTTTTCTGGTGAGACACTAAAACTCTAGTATTTCCTGAAATTTAAACCTTGGTTTCTCTAAATCTGTCCTTTTGCATGAGTGGGTTTTTGGGGAGTTTATTCTTATTGATGCTCATGGAAGACTGAATCTTTTCTATGTACTCTTGCATAGTTTGTTTTCCTTTAATTCTTTGATAACATGTTCTCCAATGGCAGGATTATGGCATTGATTTTGATGATGATCATCACCCAATCAAGGCATTTAAATGTAGATGTGGAAGCAGACTTTGCAGAGATATTAAACGCCGAAGTAAGTTGTGTTCAAAAGCAATGTGATACCTATTAGTTGGATAATTCTTTTTTCCCTGCTTAAGTATAAAAATGAGTTGATCGTTGCTAGTCCTTTGTAGCTTTATTGTATAGGATGTTCAATATTTTCTTTTTAATATGTGGTGCTACTAGTCAAGTCAAGCACAATCTTCAATAAAGTTCATTGCTTCTGAATGATGACAATGCCCTCCAAACTTGGGCATTCCCTTCTAGAAGAAGGATTCCCATCCAATTCTTTTGTACTCGTAACTAAGACAATGTTTTCTGTTCTAGTTGTGACTAATTCTAAGCTCTTGTGTGGTGTGTCTAAACCCTTGTTTTAGCCTGCAGTGTGATGGCTGATTCATCTCGTCTCTTCTACCCAAGTCCTGCCGTGAAACTTCTATCATAAGCTTGAAAAAGCATACTTTTAAAACCATAGTAAAACATGTGGCTTCCTAATGTCTAAATGAGTTGAGACTATCTACTTGTTTAGACGAGGGATAAAATTGTTGTATTCTGTAAGTTTACCTCTGTTTGTTAGATTACATGAAATAGCAAGACCTAATCTTATGTTTTTTTTAATGAAATTATTTAGGCCATATTGAAGTTGTAACCCAATTAGGAATTTCTTAGTGTCTACTAAGTAGCAAAGTCTTCTACCCTCGTCTGCATTATCTCTCTAGTCTTCTTCCACAAGCAAAGGGACCCACCCCATTCCCTTCTTTTCCTCAATGTCTCTCCCCACCCCCACCTTTCAAGAGGGTCCCACTTCCTCCCTTGAGAAGCTTCCACACTAATCTTCTCACCAATCTCTTAGTAGGTTGATCTTTGAATATAAAAGACACAAATGGCTTATAAAAATACTTTGACTGCACTGAATTGCTGGTTAAATTAAGGACTTTGGCTGTGGTATATCTTCCTTTGGATAACTGGCGTGTGCAACATCAAGAAACAATTTTGGCCACATCCTTTTTAAGGGCTAAGCCAATTGAAACATCGTCAATTGTTGTTGTCTTATCCCTTCTAAATGACCCCATGCTATCTCGCAAACAAGGTAGCAAATATAAATCTGAAATTTTTGCATGAAGGATAGCCTTTCTTGAATAGCTTAAACTCCATTTGTACAACCACAAAAGAATATACCATTCTACTCAGTGAATCAATTGCCTTGTTTTCAACAACACTTGATTTGTGTTTCAGTACGGAGGAATATTCTTGCAAGAAGGTGATCCATTTCCGATGTCGATTATTTCCTTTGAGAGGTTATGTATTGAAGAGTTTGATGATAAGAGTATAGAACAAGGTTTTGTCGATGAAGGTAATGTCTCCTACCATGAATAAAATATTGTTTCGTGCTGGGCGAAACGGGTGAAACTTACCTTTTCACCTGTAGCCAGACACCGGAATGTGGCCAGCACTGACCACCGTTGGGTTGACCCTAGCGACCCTCATGTGGTCGCGGAAGAGCCGCGATCCCATGGCGATCACTGTGGGGTCGCAGAAGCGTCGCAACGCCCTGGTGACCCCCGCAGGGTCGCGGAAGCGTCACAATTCCCAAGCGATCCTCGTAGGGTTGCAAAAGCTTCCTGTGACACTTCTAGCGCCTCTAAAGGCATCGCGGGATGCCTTAAGTGCTACTAGAAGCATCCCGCGACCTGTTCCGATCAAAAATTAAAATTGAGATTTAATTAATTCAAATAATTTCCAAATTAAAGTGTGATATTTCGAAGAGGCTTTTATAAATCTTAATTAAATTATCCCAATAAAATATATAAAATATATATTTATATAATTAGAATTAAATTATTAATTGATATTGATTTTTTTACTATTTTAAATTTTATTTAAAAATTCTAATATTTTTAATTTATAATTTGATTTTTTATTATTTCGTAATTTTTTTACTGTTTTACTGTTTAATTGATACTTTGATATTTTTATTATTTTAATATATTATTTAAATAAATAAATAAATAGTTAATTTATATAATTATTATATATAAAATAACATCTTTTGGATTAATTTATATAATTATGGTTATTTAATCTGTGCGTTAGTTGACTTAAGTAGAATATTACAAGAATCAATGCTCCCATCTGATTCATGTCATTCCTTTTGGTATTAGTAAGGTAACATGTAATGATGTATCAATTTTAATTCGAGTTATGGATACATCAATTTTCTTTAAAGGAAATTATATTTAATTATTGTTTCTAATAATATTATATTGTTCAATAATGGAGAACTTATATAAAATTAATATACAAGTCATTTTTTAAATTATATACAATAAACATATTTATTTAATAATTACTATATATAAAAAAAATATCAAAATCGTATCGGCACGACACGATATGAAACTGTATCGTTCAAACTTGGTAGGGGTAGAGATTTTATACCTTGGTTGCCTGTAGCGCAAAGCTCGAATCAATGCATAATTTTTTTTTGTTATAAGTGGAACATTGTTGTTGTCTCATTCAACATTTTACTAAAAAATGCAATAGGATTCCCTTCTTCACTTAATATGCCTCTGATTCGAACATTAGATACATCACATTCCACTTTAAAAACCTTGGAAAAATTTGGTAGTTGAAGAATTGATGTGTCAGCCAATGTTTTCGTTATTCAAAAGCTTGTGAAGCCGCATTGGTCCATACAAACTGATATTTCTTCTTACAATCAAAACTTTTAACGAATGACTGATATAATGTTACTAGGCCATGAAAGCTAACTTCTTGTAGTGTCCTAGATAATAACCACTCTTGGATGGCTTTTAGCTTTCTTGAATCCTTAATCCTTTAGATTACACCATAAAACTCGAGAATATCAGAGATGAAGTTATGAAGTTGTATTTCTTCAAATTTATGTAAAACTTCTCCTTGTGAAGAACTTTTATAAATGGTCTACTCTATTCTTGCTATAAATTTAGATAACATTGAAATAAATAATAAGATGTTTTGATTAATTGTTGCAATACATAATTTATATGCGCATGATTGTTTTAGGAGCATTACAAAGGCCAATAAACATGTCGAGTCATTCATAAAGGGTCATCTTTAATCCTAAAAGTTATCTTCCATTCATTTTCTAGGCCTTATATGTATTTGATGATATCCCCTTTTCAAATCATTTTTTTGAAAAGATACAAAAACCAATCAACGTATCCAACCAATATGGGGGAATAGGGAATCAATATTTGATGTGATAATATTGATTTCACGATTGTGCACATGCCTCAACTACCATCTTTTTTTTGTTTCAACAATGCAAGGACAATACACGGGCTTAGATTTTCATGAATAATCCTTGGAATTAGAGATTATGTTGAGCTTGAAGATAGCTTATTCAACTTTGTAGTCACTCATAATCGACCGGTAGATGGACTTATGGTTTAGCCATCTCTCTCTCACTCAAATGTCGATAGAGGGTGATAATAACCCCTCATAATCGAGAACTAGTAGTTTTCTAAAAATTTTCATTTCTTTAAATATAACTTGATTTGAATGTAATTGATGACCCAACTAAGTTATGGTATTGTTATAAGTTATGGTACACTAAAGTTATGAAACACAAGAATGAGTAAAATAAGAAATGAGTAAGTATTGTTATAGATAGTTCGCTAAACGATGAAGTAATATGGGTAGTTAGAAAGGATATGATTATAGCTCTCAAGATAGTGGTGGCGAAAAAAACTATTAATCTAATTAACTTATATGCATCTCAATTAAGATTAAATGAAAACATCAAATCTAGATTTTGGGATTGCCTAGATTTGCTATTACAAAATATTCCGCTAACCGAAATGATTTTAATAGGAGATCTAAATGAGTATGTAAGAGTGAAAAATGAGGAATATGATAGGGTGCATAGGGGTTATGAGTTTCGAACAAGAAATAAAGAAGAGAAAACTATATTGGATTTTGCGACAACATATGATCTTATACTAGCTAATACATTTTTTTTCAGAAAAGAGAAGAACACTTGATCAGATTTAAAAGTGAAAATAATAAGTCACAAATTGATTTTCTTATGGTTAGGAAGAAAGATAGAAAAATTTGTAACTAATGTAAGGTCATCTTTTGAGAAATCTTAACTACCCAACATAGGTTAGTAATATTGGATATGTGCTTTAAGCATAGTATCAATAGAAGAAAAATGTGCATGAATCTTAGAATAAAGTTGTGAAAGTTAAATGATAAGAAACAAAACATATTAAGTAGAAATACACGGCGACTCAAATATAATATGGGATAAAATGCCATTAAAGTTGAAAATAATAGTTAATAGTGTAATTGGTGAGTCAAAGGGATGTGTATCACCAAGTAAAGAATTTTGGTGGTGGAGTGAAAAAGTACAAGAGAAAGTGAAGAAAAACGAATAACTTATAAAGTATTATACATTTGTAAGAATAGCAAAATTTTAAAAAGTATTCAGTAGCCAAGAAAGAGACCACGAAAGTAGTGAATGAATCTAAGAATCAAACTTTTGAACGTTTATATAAAAAATTTGATACAAAAGGAGAAAGGGACATTTACAAATAGATCAAGCGGAATACAAGAGATCTTTTCCAAATAAGATGTATTAAAGATGAATGCAATAAGATAATATTAAATGATGAGGAAATAAAAGAGCATGGAGTTGGTATTTTTATCAACTTTTTAATGAAGATTTGAATGATCAACTTAACTTAGGTAATTTAAGTAGGCCAAATGAGTATAGAAATTTAAATTTTTATCGTGGAATTCAAACTTTAGAAGTAGAACGAGATTTAAGTCGGATGCAAAATGGAAAATTAGTTGGACCAAATGATATTTTGGTAGAGGTATGGAAGTGTCTAGGGAAACAAGGTATTTAGTGACTTACAATGTTATTCACATTGAAAACGATGTCTGAACAATGGAGGGTAAGTACTCTAGTTCCCTTATATAAGAACGATGGAGACGTATAATAGAAGGGCATTAAATTAATAAGTCATTCCATGAAATTTTTGGAAAGAGTAGTAGAAAAAAGACTAAAGAAGGAGACTATAGTGATCGAAAATCAATTTGGATTTATGCTTGGAAGGTCAACAATAGAAGCTATACATCTTCTGAGACAACTAATTGAAAACTAACGGGAATAAAAGTATGACTTACACATGATATTTGTTGATCTAGAAAAAGCTTATGATAGAGTCCAAGAGAAATTATATGGAGAATTTTATAAAAGAGAGGTGCTAACATAACGTACATTAAACTAATTAAGGACATGTATGCTGATATAACGACAAGAGTGAAGACTTCAAGCGGATTTATCGAAACATTTTCCATAAATATAGGGTTACGTCAAGGATCATATCGTCCCTATCTTTTTACATTAATCATCGACGAATTCATTACACATATCCTCCCATAAATGTAGGGTTACATCAAGGATTAGACGTATTAATTAGGGACGAACTCATTGGACATATCTAAGATTCAATACTATTGTGTTTGTTGTTTGTATATAACATTGTTTTAGCAGATGAGACATGTGAAGGAGTAAATGCTAAACTTGAATCTGGGCGGGAAACGTTAGAAGTGAAAGGTTTTAGACTCAGTAGAGTGAAGACAAAATATATGGAATTTGAATTTAACAATAATAGACGTAATGAGTTAATTGTCAAGATAGGAGATGATTAGTTTCTAACTAATAACTAAGTATTTAGGATCATTTTTGTAAAAAGATGGAAGGATTGCGAAAGATGTGGTTCATAGAATACGAGCAAGATGATACTCTAAGACTTAATGGAAAGTTTTACAAAATAGCGGTTGAATCTGTTATGTTGTATGAAATTGAATGTTGGGCTATAACTCAAGCACATGAGCAGAAGACGAGAGTTGTAGAGATGAGGATCTTAAGCTGGATGCGTGGACATACAAGGATGGACAGGATAAAAAATGAAAATATTAAAGAAAAACTTAGGGTTATACTTATTGAGGAAAAACTCCGGGAGACATCTTTAAGATGATACAAATATATAGAGGATCAAAAAATGCTCTAGTTGGGCAATCCGAAACTATAACAAATGTGCACAATAAATGTGGAAGAGAAGACCAAAAAAGGCTTGGTTAGTAAATATAAATCATGATATAATAGGATGTAGAGCATGTAGAAGTATCTATATAGCCGACCTCATCTAGTGGGATAAGGTTTAGTTGTCGCCGTCTTCGTCGTCGTTGTCGTCATCAATGACGAGCCAACTAGCCCTTTACCTTTAAATATTCAAAAATACAATTTTGTTGAATAATATATTGCTATTTCCTAGTGCAGTATATCTATATTAATTAATATGATTTTATTATGGATTATGATATATTTTATCTTTCTATTTAACACAATAAATATGATTTATTGTCAATTAATTATCTAATACATACCATATGGAAATATGTTTCTATAAAATAGTAAGAAATTGATATTATCTATTTGATAATTATCTCATGATATTTTGATAATCTGTTACTGTTAATATGATTTTATTATTGACTGTTCATATTATTTATCATTAATAATTTAGCATAAGGTACATGATATGGCATCCATTTTAAGTAAGATTACACAAGCGTATCCATATAGAGTATGCCGATGCATACATAATTATATTGATAATAATGTATAATATGTGTCAAAAAATATTATTTTGTAACTCAAATAAATCAACCTCTGCAGAATAAAGAAAATTTACATCTATCACTTAATGGTTAAATCAACCATCGTTTCTAATTGACCCATAACTTTTTAAAGCATTTTTTATTTGAATCTAAGCAATTTAGATAACAGAAACAAATAATACATAACAACTAAATGTTAATCAGCTGCCACAATCCACATAACAAAAAGTTTTTCTTGGTTAGAAATGCTTGCTTTTCTTTTGTCTATTTAGCAAAATATATTTAATCAATATAAACTTTGATTTGAACTTTAAGATGCTAAGGATTCATTTACCTTGTATAATCTGTATGCAGCCATAAATGGATATTATCTATCTGATCCCTCGTTGCATAAGTATATGTGGCTACATAGGCAACTTAGGCAAGGGCTTTTTAAACAATGCTTTTATGAGTTTTTTAAAATCATATTTTATAATTTATATAGGAAAGAATTTGATTTGATTTTTTTTTTAAAATTTTCCCAACTAGTTTTGACTTCGTCCATTCTTTCAATTTGAGACAACTAATACTTGGATATTTTGTCATTTGATCTTCATGCTAACACCAATTATCGTAAGGATGAGTCCTTGTCTGTGTCAGAAAATGTTCTCTTATAGATCCAGAATAATTTACTTCTCCTTGGGTTATGCTTATCTAAAACACTAGGACCAACATCTCTTGTTGTTTCTCATCCATCATGAAATACTCATTCACTAATAGCCTTAAATCCAATGGTGCTATCAGAACCAATATCAAACTCAAGAGATCCAGTTCTCCCGAATGGGCATAAACATTTGAAGTTCTTATTGGGGTTCATTGGGAGTACAACCATCTCATCTCTCCACCATGCCACTTAACATGATTTATTGACTTTATATAACTTCTCATCAAATGGAATCAATCAGGCTTCATCAGTAATGCTCCTCTGTAACTCTCATATGCAGAATGCCTCTCGTATATATTAAGTATACACAACATGATTGTTCATTACTGGTATACGTTGTTGCTCCTCAGAGAATGTGGGATAAGCTTGTCATATATCATCCCTTCTCCACATATCCCAAAGTTTCCAAGTGTTATGAAGAATTTCAATTTTCAAGTTGCTAAGTTATTGCTTGCTTTGATGATCTCCACAGTGCCATCCACGTTTATTTGCAATTGCTACAATACCATCTCTATCAAACGCCTTAATCTAAGTGTTGTAATCTTCTTAACCTCGGCTAAAGCTTTAGCCTATGCTTCTAGACAAGATCTAGGAGGCGGAAGATGTGGTTATGGATGCATACAGAATTCATACCTACCATGAATTCATTGTAGTTGCACTAATTTTTCATCAGATTGTTGCAGGGTTTGTTTGGAAGATCATCTGCTGCACAAGATCCTACACATTTAGTTTCACTGTAACTTCTGATTGTCCCTCAACATTGATCATAATTATTATTAGATCAATTGAATATGAACTATTTCAGGCATTGCTCTAGAATGCAATGATTGATCTAGATTTGCTATCACTACCACTTCTTGATCCATTTCTTATATGTTAAAATCCTTAATTTCATGTTTTCTGGTTCATATGCATCTTCACATCTGATAGACAATCACAATTTAATTTCTAATCTTTGCTTTTTTAACCATACTATTTGTCTCTAATGTTAACACTTCTCATTTAAAGGACCATATTCTTTTGATACATGTTTATTGTTCTTAGTCAAAAATCTTTATACTTCACAATTTCTCATGAAGGTATTCACTATTTTCACTCTATGGGGTCCTTAAATAATTATGTAACCTGTTATCCTTGTCATTGTTCACTCTATGGAATTTATTACATAGATGATCAAATCTTCTCTAATGCCCTTGCTACCACTATCATAACCCCTTACCAATGGCATCATTGTCTTGTTAATGTCTTTTGTTTAAAATCAGAAAGATTATCAGTGTTTCAGTCTCACTAACCTAGTGCCAGTGTGAAGCATTTGACTTGGCGGGCACTATCATTCATTTTTGAAGTTAGCAAACCCCACCATCCATCTCTGAACTTGGAAAAAACCACATGCATCATTTTCCTTTAGTACTCATGAGCATACTTCATCCCTTTGGTGTTCACTCATATTTGAGGTCCTAGACCTATCTCTACTGATAATTGATTCATTATTCTGTAGACTGTCTTGACATGACATGACTTTCTTGTTGAGAAGTTAGTATGACGTACTTAATATAGGAATGACAGTTTTCTAATTCTCTCAAAAGATAGTGATAATACTTGTGTATATGCAAATAACCTTTTTTTATGTGTGTGTGTGTGTGTTTACAAGGTATCTTTCACTAGATCATATGTTCGTATACACATTGTAATCATGGTGTCACAAAAATGCAAGAATCAGAATCCTCTTCATATCACATGTTCTATGATGTTTTTCGTATATATGTACCTTAACTATATTGGGGAGATGTTCTCACTTTATACTATCTCATTATTTTCATCTCAATTGTTCTTAATGGGTAAAATTTCATCATTTCTTCTTCCAAGATAAAATGCTTTTTCTTGTTGCTTAGGTTTTTTTGGTTGTTTATGCTCTGTACATGGCCTTGCCTTGGACCAGGATATGATAGATTTAGCGGTAGATCTACTCTTTGCATTTTTCATGGATTTGCTCCT
This sequence comes from Zingiber zerumbet, assembly GCA_037833815.1. NCBI lineage: Eukaryota > Viridiplantae > Streptophyta > Magnoliopsida > Zingiberales > Zingiberaceae > Zingiber > Zingiber zerumbet. Next base: position 12,440 of record JBBMJZ010228048.1, read on the forward strand.
TAGTTACTAGAAGTGTTATAATTTAGTATTTCTCAGTTTGTAGGTTTATATAATGCCACATCCTTTGAAACTACACCTTGTTTCTCAAACTATTTATTGTACTCTTCACCATCTCCACTTGACATCATAAGTTCCATGAACTCTACTAGGGGTATCCACTACCACTCCATTAGATGTTCATTGTTATTGTAGTGAAACCCAATCAGATTCTTAGTGGTCGCTTGTAACTCTTTCAATAGGCTCTCTGACACTAGCACCTCCTTCATTCATCCTTGATTGCTGCTCTTCAGCAAGGTAAGTGTACTTTCATTATGTACCCTACTCCCAGTTTTAGTTTTCTTTAAAAATTTATGCTTGGATTTTTGCATACCCTTGTATTTGCCATCTATGAGGATTTCCAGATCGCACCATGAAGCCAAAACCATTGCAAGAAATATGAGAATTTGTTTTGCCATCGCATGGTGTAGGACCTGTTTCCTGTTTTACAATCAATTATCTGTCTGATGGTTATATTGGTTGATATAGTTAGATCAAAACGGATACAGTTAGATTAATTTCCTTCAAACCTAGTATATGGGTAAACCTAAAAAGGAAAATCTTTAATCTAAACAAAATCATTGGATGTGGTTTGAAAAGTTTGTCATTAGGTCACCAAGTTGTCTGAAGTTTACTAAGATTTGATCATTCAATCTTTTGTCCAACAATAGTGGTACCAAGATTATAATTTTGCCAATCTATGCTGATGTCATTAAAACGATATGACACATCATTAAAAAATAAACCAAAAATAAAATTTATCATTTCAAGATTTCTGAACGATATGTTATTTCCTTGGTGTGGAAAATGCTTATTTATAGCTCCGAACAGTTAGTGTTGGATGTCTGTCCATGTAAAAATTCTAATTGTCATTGATTGGCAACGTTATGAACCTTGTAGTATATTAAAGGATATCCAGGGAAAGGACTACCCTCAAGAAATATGAAATTCAAATTTTGATACTCTTTTCGATGGCTATTCTGGGTTCTCTGTATGCATAATTTCTACTTCAAATTCTATATGCATGTCAGAGGTAATATAGTTACATGAAAAAGGATGAAGCTACATGTGATAGCACCTTCTAGCTAAAGCATACAACATGAGTTTACATGACGATTTAGTTTTACAAGCATCAAACAATGAATATGCATTACAACAATAAGCAACTATTTACATTGCAATGACTTTGGTGTTTCATGGATGGATTAAACACATTTATGTATACTGTCACTATTTTGAGATGCCATGTTTCCTAGAAATCAATGGACCATATTCTCCTTTAGAAGAAAAACTTGTCTAGATTTTTACCAAACTATTTTGGTGGCTCAGTTTATATCTATGCGACAACTTGGGCTTGGTCAATATCTATCCTCTATTTCTATTTTGAGGGGTATTGTTTGACATCAAGAGAGAATAAGTTTTGGTTATCTCTATGCAACAACTTGGGCATAGTCGATATTTAACCTCTAGTTTGAAGGGAGTGTTTGATACAATAAGAATTGACCTACTTTCATGCGTTTTCTGATTAAATTAGTTCATCCTTATATGTATATTTATGTTTGCTATCGGAAGGATATCAAGGCTATCTATTTTACCTGCTTCCTACTAATCTTAAACAAAGTAGTACAATCCTACTTATCCTAATCAAATTATAAGTATGAGGCTATTACAATCCACTATACATTTTATGAAAAAGTATGTGTAATAGTTCTCTACCATTGATCCTCTTATGCAATGTTTATTGTCAGGGACCCGATCAAGAGCATCTGCAAGGTAGTTGACTGGACTTGAAGCTATAGACTTCGAGAGAATTTGGGTTCATTCCAAATGAAAGTTTTTGTTAGCACTAACAGATAGTCAATAGAAGCTGCTGTTGTGCAAATTAGATAGAAATCTCAACGTTTTTTGGAATGATCATTATCTGGCACTTTCTTAGCTTGGTTCCAACGTTTGGTACTTGCAATGGGATATTTGATGGGATATTTTGTAGATATCAGAACTGCCTATGTAAGCCACTTCAATTATAAGTAGGTGTTTGTGCATCAGCGTTTGCATCAGGAAGATCTTTGATTGGTAATTGCAGTTCCTTATGTTCCGTGCTAAGTGATAGATAGGATTCAAATTCTAAGCAAGCCAACTGTTTTTTGTATATATTATTTGCACTCTCTTATTCCATGTACTTTTTTTTTATAAAAAACATCATACATAATAGTTTTTTAAATAGTGTATGCTTGAATATTTTTCATCAATATCTATGATAGATAGGGTTTCCTACATGTACCTCTGCAAAACTTTGAGCCTTGTAGGTTATCTATGAGGCATTCGAACATTGAATTTTTCTACTGCATGATTATAAATTTGCAGCTTAGTTGAGCATTATCTTTTTCCATTATACTTTAGATGATCTGATTGTTTACTTGTGTTGCTGCTTTTAGTTTATGGAAAGAAATTGGTAGGGAGTGTTATATTTATTACTAAAAAATAGAGTGAGTGTGAAATTGTTAGAATAGAATACGACTAATTTCTTATGTTGAGTTTGTTGCATGAAATCAAATAAATAATAAATGGGATTGCTTTTCTGTTCTTTTGGTTGATGAATAGCTATTTCTTATGTTGAGTTTGTTTCTCAAAATAAAATGAAAAATGAATGAAATAACAATTTCTAGGCAACTTAGCAGTGAATGAATGCAAGAGATAAAAGTGTTCTTGGTGTGGCTCATCGCATGCATGGTTGCTTTAGAGAAATGTTACAAGGAAAAAATTGGGAATATATATTTTTTTTTAATAAAAAAAAATCTCTATATGAAATGATTAGCCGATTTGGCCTAAGTGGTCTCTACAATTAATTAATCTATTTGATTCCTTTTGACTAGGTTTATTAGCTTGCTTGCTTGATTTCTCAATTTGATCAATTCACTTTATCAGTTTAATTTGCTTGCTCGATACAATTAGTTTGCTTGCTCGATGCAATTAGCATGTTTGGCTTGTTCGACATGACCTATCTAATCTTCTCAACCGATTCACTTAGCTCATTTGACTCGCCTCGCCTGGTCTAATTGGTTCATTCAACTTATTTAGCACGAGCAATTTGTCCAACTTAACCAACTCATTTTGTTTGAAAGGAATTGCAACGTTGGGCAGACAGTATTAACACTTAGTTGATTACTTTATCTAATTCAATTGAATATATTAACGATTAGTTGATTCTAACTAAATTCTTCATTAATCAAAATAATTAAATCATAATTATCCATTTAGAAAAATTAACACTTAATCAATCATCGATCATCTCCCAAGCTACCTACATCCAATGCCAAAAAGTAGCGTATGCTGATATTGTAGGCTTTCAAATATGTGGTAATGAACCTAAGTGTTCCCATGTTTTAATCTCGCATTAAGATCTTTTTTATTGGTTTAGGTATGCAAGTTTTGATTCATTTGAAATAGTCATCACATACTGAAAAGAGCATCAATTCTAGAACTTTCTACTAAACTAGGAGTGATAAATTCTCTATTAATTGTAAAAAATTGTAAAGATATGTAACAAGCTGCAAAAGTTAAAATCTGTCACTATGATGACTTTGATGACTGTCCTATATCATTGGAAGAGAGTAAATTAGGTATTGAACAGATTTGTACGTGGAAGGATATTTTTCATCTATTTCATCGGCATTCAACCCTTAGCCATGCTACAAATCTATTATATAGTTACCTGTTTAGCTATGCCTTGGGGGGTAAAGATACCCAACAAGTGTATATGCAATTCTCTCACGGATAGAATACCATGAGATAAATAGCAACCTCAAGTCTAATGACTAATTAGACATGTTTGCATGACACACATTAGGCAAATTAACGAGTGGATACTAATAGGTGGTTCTCTAAAATCCTACCACGTGGTTGACTGCGCATCACTTTTTTTAATTTAATTAGTAATAGGTATTTAGTTTACGTTGATTAATATTGAGGGTGATTGGCTCGGCTTAGTCTGGTCTATGAACTTTTTTTATCGTCCATCAGGATAAATTTAGAAACGCTAGTATCGGGTGACCCATTAGCCTAAGTCAATCGTTCATTAAGAAAAAGTCATTCGTTAATTAACCAAAATTAAGACGGGATCCTTAGATATCTGAGAAACTAAGAACACACTCTACTGCTACACTATTTCCCAGGACAATTGACTATGCATCACTGCGTCTACATGTGTGAGATTGTTTGTTGGTATCAAATAGCATACACATAAGAGCTATTGATCATATTATGAAGCTAATACCTTGTCTCAATATTACTATGACTAAGGACCATTTTAATAGCATCGCCATATATTGTAACATCATCTCACGTCTATATTTGGATTTATCATTAAAGCAATGATGCTATTAGGATAATTTAATGAAATTGTGAATAAAAGAACAATATCATTCATATAACTTGCAATTATATTTTATAGTGATTAGCTTTCGGAACTTAACACTAATATTTCTTGATTGCTCTAGGGTTTTCAATCATGTATCTTATTTTGAATGATTAAACAAGACTATAATGTTTATGCGATGATAACAC
>JBBMJZ010228149.1:0-19273 GCA_037833815.1 Zingiber zerumbet
GCGTTTTCTAAAAAATTAGCTATCGTTTTCTAGAAAAACAGAAAATGACAAAAAGTCGTTTTCTGTTTTCTAGAAAATGCGCGTTTTCCCGAAAATGAAAATGAAAACGGTGCAAACCAAATGTACCCTAATTTTTCTTAACCAAACACCGTCTTATGTTTTCAATTTTGCTTTTTTAATACTGTATTCTTGTATTTTCAGCCCATGAGCATGGTCTTGCCTGGTGTAGTAGGTTTTAAGTTGACAGGGAAACTACAAAATGGTGTCACAGCAACAGATTTGGTTTTGACTGTCACCCAAATATTGAGGAAACATGGAGTTGTTGGCAAGTTTGTTGAATTCTATGGTAATGGTTCTTGACTTTCACTTGGAATGTGGAAAATTTATATCCTTAAATTTTTTTGTCTAACTATTTTTCACTCGATGCTACAGGTGAAGGTATGGGTGAGTTATCATTGGCCGATAGGGCAACAATTGCTAATATGTCACCTGAATATGGAGCAACAATGGGTTTCTTCCCTGTGGATCATGTCACCTTGCAATATCTTAAGTTGACTGGAAGAAGTGATGAGACTGTGAGTATACTTATGCTTGTCTGCACTGAAAATAATGTTGTTACATAGTCCCAAACTATTATGTCGGTTTTTCTATATCGTTTCTTCAACATAGAAATGCATATTACCCTTTCAGAAACTGATCTAACAATGAATTGATAGGAGCGCAAATTTCATGAAAGGGGATGATGTGTAATGGGACCATGGTTCATCATGATACTTACTGAGTGACTATTGAAGTTCAGAAAACATATCCAATGTGTGATAATCACATGGATTTGAACATATCTAGTGTAACAGTCTAGTTGGTTCAAGTGAGCTAAATTAAAAAATTCAAATGATATTGGTCACCTTATCTAATATTTGTATGTTTTGGTGAAGCACTCTAAATATGAATATTTTTGTGCTTATTCGGCTACTTAACTCATTCTTAGAAAAATTTGTTCCTATGGTCGGTCATTTTAATAACTTTAATATTTGTGCACAAGATTGTTTCTTTATTTTGACTTTGAATCAAAGATATCTTACTAAACTCATTTCACAGGTGGCTATGATTGAGGCCTATTTGCGTGCAAACCAAATGTTTGTTGACTATAAGGAGGTAAGATACTAACCGCAATGACAAGCTTTCATTGCGTAATCAAATCAATTGCTGATCCATGCTCAATTGTGTTTGTTTGAATGTCTGAGCAGCCTCAGAAGGAAAGGGTTTATTCATCTTATCTAGAATTAAACCTTACAGATGTTGAGCCCTGCATATCAGGTCCTAAAAGGTAAACCTCTGCTGTTATCTTTCAACCTACCCTCCCTTGTTATCCATTTCTTTGTCAAGAAAGCCAATGCATTTATTTATTTTTTCCTTTCAATCATGATAGACCTCATGATCGTGTACCCTTAAAAGAGATGAAAGCAGATTGGCATTCTTGTCTGGACAACAAAGTTGGATTCAAGGTGAGAGTCCTTGTTGAACTGTGCAGTGGTTTTTGAATACAAAGATGGTTTTATTCCTCACTAGTGGTAGTTAATGCCTAGTTCCATCTTGTAGCGAGGCCATGAACAGCCTTCACTAAACTGCTTCCTGTAGACGTACAATCTTTTTTTGTTTCTTTTTTATTTTTGTAGTTTATGGTGTCATTTTCTATCAAAAATTTGGGATAAGTGATGAAGTAGATGGCAACTGGTACATTTTTAAGCTTGAAAGTTGCAAAGCTGAAAAAGATATATTGCGTCCTATATTTTCTGATGTTCATTTATTTAATTATCAAGAACCGATAGTTTTTGAAGCTGGAAGTGTCTCATCAGTGCCCTATCTTGCAATACAATCACTGTCATTTTACTGATTATGACCAGTTGCAAATTACCTACAGTTATCTTGATTATTGTTTAATTTTGATTCTTGTTGATTGGTCACTAACCAATTGCTGCTTTTGCAGGGATTTGCAGTGCCCAAGGAATCACAAGAAAAAGTTGTGAAGTTTGATTTTCATGGCCAACCTGCTGAACTCAAGCATGGTAATGTTGTCATAGCAGCAATAACAAGCTGCACAAACACATCAAATCCAAGTGTCATGCTTGGTGCTGGACTTGTTGCAAAGAAGGCGTGTGAATTGGGTCTTCAGGTTAGTTGATAATGGAAGAAATATACCTTTTTGTCCAAATATTTTTTTTTTCTAAAAGAAAAAAGGTCGAGGCCTTAATAACCAACTTAAATTATATTAACAATATTATGAATTTGGATATTGACTGTCTTTGCTCTAAGATGATAGTTTTTTTTTGTTGTTTGTTATGCTTCTTGAGCATTTCATTGTATCTCATGCTTTGTACAAATATTTATTTTTTGGCACTTGCTGTATTCATACATAAGTGATCTTTCTTCCTTGATTTTCAGGTTAAGCCTTGGGTGAAAACAAGCCTTGCCCCTGGTTCTGGAGTTGTTACTAAGTATTTGCTCAAAAGGTATTACAGATTGAAGTGGTCACATCTATCAACTGATTTTTCATGTTTTTCAAGTATTGATGAAATTGTGTATAATTGTAGTGGCCTTCAAGAATACTTAAATCAGCAAGGATTCCATATTGTGGGATATGGTTGCACAACATGTATTGGAAATTCTGGGGACCTTGATGAGTCTGTGGCTGCTGCCATTTCAGATAACGGTAAGTTGAGTTTGATTGGATAATTGAAAGGATGAAAACATGTTACTCTTGTCTTTTGTCTATATATTTATATCTAAATATTATCATTGATTTTTCTTATCATAGATGTTGTTGCTGCTGCTGTGCTTTCCGGAAATAGGAATTTTGAGGGGCGTGTCCACCCACTTACACGAGCTAACTATTTGGCCTCACCTCCACTAGTTGTAGCATATGCACTTGCTGGAACGGTATTTTTTTTCTCTTTGTGACAGTGCTTGTTTCTTTTTGTTGAACTCACCAATTCCAATGGATTCTAGTATGCGAATCAGTACATAGAAATATTGTTAAAATGCTTTTAGTAGTGAAAAAATATCTTAATTAGCTTTTCACATATCAGATGTTAGATGGGAGCATGTGATATTCAAGTATAATGTCTATGTTATCAAATAGAAAGTTCTATGTTACTCCTTTTTCTCTAAGGTGAAATTTGGATCTATAAGACTATAACATAATGCTTAGCAACTGGGATATCATCTATTATTTCATGGATTAACAAATGTGAATTAAAGCTGTATCTATCAAACTGTATCATTTGCCAGCAAAATTAGGGGTAACAATTCAGTCTGGCAGGTCATGACTCTTTGCCCTATGATTCACTTAATCCAAATTCAAACATGGCCTGTTTAATGAACAAGATTGAAAATCTCATATCTGCACAATCTGTTTATAAATGGTGATCCTTTTATGAATTAGACAGATTAAACAAATCATGTGATGCAACCTACTATGACTTACCTGTTAATTAAATAAGTCATAAATGGGTGGTTAAATAAATTCTAAATATAAACTATGTACTAATTATTTTCCATATTATAATTTATATTCTATTATTTTATATATTTGTAATTTGTATATTAGATTTAGATATTTATAACTTGTAAAGATTAACTAATATACAAAATAAAATATTTATATATTTATAAATGTGCCGTAAATGGATTGACCCCATTTATTTTCCAACCCAACCTAGTTAATTGTGGGTCATAATTGAGGTAACTTGTTTGTGACCCGAATTTGTTGACCTGAAACTCCAACATGTGAAATTGCAGATCAGGTCGTGACGTGTAAAGGGGTGTGTAAACTTTTTCCATCCTAGGGGAATATGAATGACTGTCCATGCAACTGTTGGAAAATGGTCACTTGCTTAAATGATATGAAAATTTGACATGGCATGAACCTAGATAAGTGAAAATTATCTACTCATTAGCAATCTGGATCACATAGGATGCTTATTACAGTCCTGGTAAAATGGTAGATCTTATAATTGACGCAAGTTTCAATTTACAATTCTGAAATGATAAAGAAAATTCAAAATGTTTTTATTTATCTGGTTATACAGTTTGATAGATTTTCTTATTTAATATCTATCTTACATTGTAAGTTGTTTTTCAGGTTGACATTGATTTTGAGAAAGAACCAATTGGAACAGGGAAGGATGGGAAAAGCATATATTTCAGGGATATATGGCCATCCACCGAAGAGATTGCACAGGTAGATACTTGGATTGCCATCTCTTTCATATGATCTCACATAGTTTGGTTTTGACATAGGAAAGCTTATGGATGGGATCCCATACAATTACTATGATGGGTTTAAAATGGAAAACATTAGCTAGCAATTACACTTGTACGGTTAAGAACATTTAAGAGAATATGGTTACTAGTGGTATAACTATTAGTAAACAGACCAATTGATTCTTATGATTATGGATTTACAAATGATAGAAGTTTGGTTAGTTAAAATGGAGAGGGTCATTGTAGTCTTGTATATGTGCTTTAAATTGAATGAAAATTTTGTAGGGGTATGGTAGAGCTAGTCATTTGATTTTATCAGTTTTAGTTTTGCTTCAAGAACCGTAATATTACACAATCAAGAGACAAGCTAACTGTTGCAGAGATGAGAATGTTTTCAGATGAATATTCAGGGGATTACTATGATAGTTGATCAATTAGAAGTCATGTGGTGTAACCAAAGAGCACTTGTCGAAAGTGATTTGGATGGCGTTGATATCACTACAAATATAAAGCACATATTATTTAGAGTTCTATTGCAGTGTAAGATACATGTGCTGCCAAATAGTTGCACACACCAATTAATGTTGTATGTTTCATATATTAATTTTGGATTTATAATTTTTGAAACTCTCTAGTTGTCTTAGTAATTTTTCTTTCACTTCTTTGATGCTTTCTACTCTCCAAAACTATTGGCCACTTTCTTTGCTGTTAAAGTGAACTTTTCAGGATGTATTTGGGATTATTTTGGTAATGCTGGAGAAAATTTTATAGGTTGTGCAATCGAGTGTGTTGCCTGAAATGTTCAGGAGTACATATGAAGCAATTACAAAAGGCAACCCTATGTGGAATCAGCTGACTGTCCCAGTGACAACCCTCTATTCATGGGATCCGAAGTCTACCTACATTCATGAACCACCATATTTTAAGGACATGACTAGGTCCCCACCTGGCCCTCATGGAGTGAAGAATGCATATTGCTTATTGAACTTCGGTGACAGCATCACAACAGATCATATATCACCAGCTGGTAGCATCCACAAGGATAGTCCTGCTGCAAAATATCTGCTTGAGCGTGGTGTAGACCGCAAGGATTTCAATTCATATGGCAGCCGGCGTGGCAATGATGAAATAATGGCAAGAGGAACATTCGCAAACATTCGTCTTGTCAATAAATTCTTGAATGGGGAAGTGGGACCGAAGACTATTCATATTCCAACAGGGGATAAACTCTATGTTTTTGATGCAGCAATGGTAATTCCACTGAATCAGATACTTAGAATTTAATTTTCAATTTTTTTTATCTAAATAACACATTTAATAGTCAGTGAGATCTGAAGTACCTAAATCGAATTACATGTTAAATTTATCATAATCAAAATGAGGATTCTGAATTCTGTTGAATGTGAAAGGCACTTGCAATATTGAATCATTATTTCAAGAGGTGGCTTCTTGTTTTTACAGGTTATATTTATGATTCTAAGCACACATTTTTGCCAGAAAATTTGTTAAATCCTATGTGCTATTTTATGAATTCATATATATGCTGCTAACAGTCATTGAAGCTAATACTGAGGTTTCTAAGTCACAAAAGGTTTAAAAAATGAGTTGGAGAGGTTACATTATTAGCAGAATGGAACATGGTACGCACTGGGCAAAACTTGCCAATGCCTTGGTTTGATACATAGCCTTTTTTTCTAATTTAAGGGTGCATGGTGTAACTTGTACTACACTAAATGATTAGCTAATTGCGAATTTCATTCTTCTTTCATAGATTGGCATTTAGGAAAATTGGTATTCATCTGTGTTGCTGCATTGTAATTGTTTCTGGTAGTAATTATTCTATTTTTTCAACTAGTAATGCTATTGTTTCTTGGTCTTTTCTTTTATTGCAACATGCAAAATTCCAATACAAAATACAACAGATTAAGTAGTTGAGCAATCTTCTAATAGTTAAGAACTTAGAACAAACATGTTGTGTGATCTAATGGCAAGACCTCATAGAATGCATTCCAAATTTGAGCTCAATATGTACTTTCACTTTCAAATTCCATGGGAATAATTATGGCTTGACTCGATTATATCCTATGTTCTTTCAGAGATACAAGACTGAAGGGCATGATACCATAGTTTTGGCTGGAGCAGAGTATGGTAGCGGGAGCTCACGTGATTGGGCTGCGAAGGGCCCAATGTTGTTGGTGAGTTTCTATGGCATGATTCATCATCAATATTTGGCTTTGTTGTGGTTTGTAAATATATGAATATAGTATGCATGCACCCCTGCATCATATATAATCTGATGTTTTACTATTTTCTTTCTTTAGGGAGTGAAAGCTGTGATTGCTAAAAGTTTTGAGAGGATCCACCGTAGCAACTTAGTGGGAATGGGTATAATCCCACTCTGCTTCAAGCCTGGTGAAGATGCCGATTCACTGGGTTTAACTGGACATGAGCGTTACACGATAGACCTTCCAAGTAGCGTAAGTGACGTAAGACCGGGACAAGACATTACTGTGGTGACAGATACAGGGAACTCATTCACATGTACTCTTCGATTTGATACCGAGGTAATACTAACTGATAAACCTTTTGCTATTGGCTATATATTAAGTTGCTACCTTAATGGATTTTAAGTAAAGTTTCATCTATGAGTTATTGCTTTATGAAACTAGTTGACATCTACTACAGATCAGAATCTTGAGAAATAAATAATTCATTTTATCAAAGGCTATGTTGATATTATCCTTCCCAACTTAAAAAATGCCCACCATCAGATCTAATTTATATCTGGCTTCTAAATCTCAACATTCTTATATGACTACTCCAGTACTCCTGCCTAACTCCGATATGATCTCTTAAGATAAAGGGCAGCCCGGTGTACGAAACTCCCGCCATGCGGGGTCCCGAGGAAGGATCCATTATACGCAGCCTTACTTTGCTTTTTGCAAGAGGTTGTTTTCAGGATTTGAACCAGTGGCCTTTTGGTCACATGACAAAAACTTTACCATTGCGCCAAGGCTCTCCTTCGATATGATCTCTTAAGATGCTCTACGTAATTGAGATATATTACTTTTCATTTTTTCCAATTATGCAAGTCTTTTAATTTTGGGCCTTCATTTCATTCTTTATTGGACCTGCATCATTGCTATTTTCTTTATCTTAGACGTCTTATTTAGTTGTTTCTTTGTTTGCACCATTTACATTTAGTTTTTACTTGCCCTGCTTTAGAAAATATATTTTCTATGCCGAATGAGCTTGATTTCTATGCTGATATATTGTTATTAGTTTCTGTTTCGCTATGTTCTGAAATGTTAGATATCAGCTAGATTGGTTTAATAGTTTTGCAACGGATAAGAACATAATTTATGAAATGATGAAAATTTTAAGATACAGGTGTTTGATGTACATCAATAGATGTTTTAATAATTTTTCAAATTAGTTGTCATTGCTTTAAACTATTTGAGTAAATAATTTAATTAATGTTTGTATTTTAAATAGGCTAATATTAAATGTTGTTTGATATCATTATTTAGACTACACAACTAAATGTTGATAATATAAATACTGATAATTAATGATATAAATATTAGTAATTATTATTAAGAAGATTAATTTGATACATTGAATGTTTTTTAAATCAATGATAATACTTTTTTAATACTTAAACAAAAACTTTAATTAATGCTATAATTATTTATTATAAATTAATATTAAATATTAATGATACATCAATATATTTATCAGAATTCAATCAGTTCTTGTTGATCCTTATTCAACTATTGGCAATTCATATTAAGATCGATTGACTTTGACAATTTTTTTGCATCACTAAGCAGTTTAGAAATGAACTTGCCTGTATTAAACATTCTTGAAACTGGGTTCTTGGAGTCTTTAGCACATTCCATTTTGCTCGTTTAACTAAGTTGACATTAGAATGTGGAAATTGTTATAACAGCATGATGCTGATTTCTATTTTTCCTTAAGCTGTCTTGAATGTCACCATCCACATTCAATTATTTGGTTTAACAGAAACCTGATCATGCACTCAAATATCAATTTCCTATTGAAGTGGACTTAATTGTCTTGAAAAATATAGATCGGAAAAGTAACCGACCAAAATTATTGTTTATTGTTGAATACGAACTATGCTTGTATCTTAGCAGAAAGACTGCGTTACCTCTTCTTGAAATGCTTCAACGTTCTTATCCTGTATCCAAATTGCTCCTGCAGGTGGAGCTGGCATACTTCGACCATGGAGGGATTCTCCCGTTTGTCATCAGAAACTTGAGCAGTTCTAATCATTGAGTAGCACATTCTCTTGGCAACTTAAGCTGTTAGCATTGCTTGTCTTTATGTCACGCCGAGTCAGCTTCCGGTCAGAGTGTTGGGCAGTTGGAATAAATTTCAAATAAAGGAGCTTGAAAGGAAGTAATTCCTCTGCTAGATTTATCAGTAGCGATCACCGGTTTGCTAAATGGATTGGATTGCATGGTGATTAGTTCATTTGCAGTAAGATTGACAAATGACAGTAGCGTTATGACTTTAAACTCCTGACGTCTGAGATTAAACATATATGCTGTTTGATTTTGCAATGTCACCAAAAATGCAACCCTAAATTATCAGCGAAACCTGCTGAACGAAGCTCCGACAGTGTTTCTTCTAAATTTAGGTAACTTGTGATTTAACGTTGCATATTTGAACTTGCAAATGTCATTCGGATCTTTAAATCGGCCTCCTGGCATTGTGGATCGTTTCAATATCGTCCAATGTGGTACGTTTTGGATCAAATTAGGGCCTAGAGAGCATGATCTTAGTTACTACTGAACTTGGGGGAAAACGCCAAGCAACTTATTCAGTTTTTCCCTCGCGATTGCAGGCACGAAATTTAAATATTTGAATTAGGGGAATCATGTGACGTTTGTTCCGCGGATTGAAATTGAAAGGTAATAAAATCGGTATACTTAACAGGTATCTTAATTTATTTTCGAGTAAAATTTGTAGAAACTTCAAACTTGAAATAAAATAGTTGAGTGATTTAAAAAAGGACAAAACAGTATCTGACTATGTTCGGACACTCATCAAATTTCCATTAAATCTTAGTTGAATGCAGAAAACAAATAACCTTAAAAATCGTAATCATCGATCTTGTAAGAATAAATATTAATTCTTATAGCTATTTAATACAAATTTCTGTTGGTCACAAATAGTCATACTAAGAATACTAAATCGATATCTAACTATCAAAATTAAAATCTGACTAATATTTAGTGTGAAGATGTGGATGGATACTTACAATTAACCATCCCTAAATAGAAATCTTACATTTAATTCCACAATAATATTTTTAATATTGATATCTCTATTTTAATTGTAAACTAAGTTTTCATCAACACGTAATTAAACGTTTAAACATATTATATAATTTATAAAAATTATATCAGACATCCTGACATAACCTCATATGAGATGCATTATTTTTTTCTCAGAATTTTTTTACACAATTATTTTTTTCTAGAGTTTTTTTTTCGTTTTTAATTTTTGAGATTACTTTAGGAACAATTAAATAAAAAGGCACTGAGTGGGACAATAACCCATATTAGTGATCTTTTTTAGACAATTATTATTTTCTTATGGTATCATATTAAAAATAATTATACAATATGTAAGCTTATTTAAACTCTATAAAAAATTAAGTAAATAATTGTTAAAGTTCTTTTAAAATTAATTTTCTTTATAAATAAATGAATTTATGTCATCCCTTTTCATATTATCAAAGTTGTATGTAATATTGTTGCCACTAAATTAAGATGAGCCTCCTTTTTAGTTTGCTATTAAATTCTCAAGAAATGCACAATTTTGTTTTTTTTATAAATTCGTATTTCATATTTAATTTTACTCAATTAATGCGATAAAAGAGAACGTTTCCATGATCAATTTCTCTATCTCCTACTACCTTCATTTCCATGCACGTCCGAGCCATCCCATTCATGATTCAACCAAAGCATTTTGCGTGAAGTCCCAACATCATTTCCCTGATAAGCTGTTCTTGGTGAAAATCCAAACACGATTTTCCTTTACCTAACATCTTCCTTGGCGGTCTCTATTCCTATTTACGCTTTTGAAACTTCGGTACGTTCATTAAATACGTGGTTTTCCTTTCCATTTATGACAATAATATATATAGAGAGATCTGTTACACTGTATACTCACGCTATGCGACTGAGATGGGCACAACACTCGGACACTTTTTTGAACGTCTTGCTAGTCTCAATCGCACAGTTGAGTAGGCAGCGTAAGGCATACCTTTATGTGTGCGAATGTGGATGATATCCATGGGTAATATGATTAAGCCTAAATCTATTTTTTTTTTAAATCTCTCTCATCTACCTCCAACAACTCTCTCCTCTCTCTCTATTTCTTTAATGAAAAGGTAAAAATACATATAATTAAAATACACAATCATATAAAATGATCCTGAAGCCCTTTATTTCATGTTTGACGAATTATAAGGGGAACCATGATCATGTATATGTGCTCACTAGCTAGTGCTCGAACTCTCGCATACTCTGTTGCACATGCTAGCTTCGTGCTCATCCTCGGTACCGCATACTAAGCTGAGGTATCAACAGCATCACCCATGATCTGTGTTCATGCTGCTCATGTCTCGTCCTTCTGATCTTTGTACATACTACTCGTGTATCATCCTCGTTGTCCATACTTTGTCATGTGTCCTGCGTTAGTGAGTGTCTCACACCCTCCACATCATGTGCCACTGTCCTGTGTCTAGGAGCCATCAGTATCTGCAAGTGATCTCTGTCAGTCTCTCCGAGCCCATGAGCCTCAGGTCACCACTACTACCTCCAAGCCACATGAAGTCACTTTGAGCAAGTGATCAGCTCTCAATTTGATACGACTTTACCACAAGCCGTTTGTTGCAATCTAGGTAGGCCTTTGTAGTGGGCCTACGCACCCTTATGGGCTTTTTAGCAAAGTCCTAGCTATAAATAAATTTAATATTATCCTTACTGTGAGCCGTTTACTGCGGACTAAATAAACCTTTATGGTGGATCTATTCACCTGCTTCTCTCTCCTTTGATTGCATGTAAAGTGGTACTAATTTCTACAAACCATCACCAAGATGAATGACGCTAATTCAGTGCTAATTTTTACAAACCAGCACCACCACTTTGGTGCTGGTTATAGAAACCAGTGGTTCTGATTTCTACATACCAGCATTAAGGTGAGGGAGGATGGTGTTGGCGGTGTTGGCATTATCTTGATACTAGTTCATTGAAACCAGTATAATCTTGTATTAACTCAAAGGGGAGGGAAGATATTATTTGACTTGGTTAATTATTTCTATTTAAAGGAGAGGGAAAAAAATTGTAATGGGTAGAGGGGATATGGATTAAAAAATAAATAAATTTTAACCGTATCGTTCACATTAAATATCACCCATAGCTGTTTTTCCGGGAGAGGATGATAGCAGCTGTGTGATCACAAGCAGCTCCTAATTACACACTAAAATTCCAGCTTAATCCTCTCCTAGATTATGGATTACTTTCTTAATCCCTTCCTACTCTAATGACCTGAATAAAACTCTGCATGCCACCTTCGCCGACCACGTACGGTGGGCTCAGTCACCTTATATATCTCCGCCAACGGCCGTACCCTCCTCCGCCTTTTCCTCGGTTGCAGGCTTTTCTCCTCCTCTTCTTTCTCTGCTCCTTCTGCAGCTCTCACCGTTGAGGCTTCATCGGCGACGGTGCCATTCTCCTCCTTCCTCCTGCTCACGGCGTCATTGCTGCTCTGCGCTGTTACTGACACGACGACGTCGTCTCCGTCGTCGTCGCCGCTGAGCTGAACTAGCTGCCTCGCCGCGTCAATTTCCGGAAACGCATTAATCAAGTACTCCATGGAGAAGCAGAATTGGGGATTGGCGTGTAATTAATTAGATTTTATCCTACGATTTATTCATCAACAGCTGTCTGATATAGTTTTAGAAAGTTAAAGCAACCAATTCAAAATTTTAATTGACTTTTTTAAATAATAATAATAATAATAAAATTAAAAGAGTGCCCGTCTTATTTTATTCATAATTTCCTAATTTTCTAAAGTGTAGCCATAATAAAAGGCATATTTTTTCCCCACTTTTGTTTCAATTACATTGGATGTTTTGATCTCCACTCGACACTTCGTTTTTAAGTCATCAGTCGGTCTTTGTTTGAAGGACGATGTTTACTCAATCAAATTGGTCCAACGAAAAAGAAAACACAAAAAAGGGGTTGATTCGGTGATAGAGGAGGGCTTACTAAGTGTAGGTCAAAGGATAGAGATATAGGTTAAGATGGAGGTCAACGCTAGAGAACCGACAAACATGTACACTTCTCTACTGCAATGGATGATCGAGAATAAGGCTCCCGACCGGCAATTATCTGGCCAGAGCAAGTCTCTACTGCAATGGTCAATCGAGAATGAGGCGTCCGACCAACCATGATCTGATCCGAGCAGAAGGCCCGTGCAACCAAGATCCTTGGACACTCATCATGGAGTACAACAGGACGACCGACCCTGAAGACCACTTGGTCAAATTTGAGAACCAAGCTACGCTGCACCAGTATACGGACAGAGTGAAGTGTCGGTCTTCCTCACCACTTTGGCTAGATCAACGCAATGATGGTTTCGACGTTAGCTGGTCGGATCAATACGCAACTTCAAAGATTTCTGAGCAGCATTGTTGCAGCACTTCGCTAGTAACCGCAGCTACTAGAAGACGAATGTCAATCTGTTCACCATCAAACAAGGGCCCAAAGAAGCACTGCGGGCCTACATCAAAAGGTTCAACCAGTTGACCATGGACATCCTTTCAGCTATCCCGGAGATACTAGTCAGTGCCTTCTCACAGGGACTAGCAGAGGGTGAGTTTTTCCGCTCACTCATTCGAAAGCTCCCTAAAGATTTCGACCACATGCTCGGACGACCATCGAGTACATTAATGTCGAGGAGGCCCAAGTGGTGCGAAGGAAGGAGTCGGTCGCTAAGCCGACCACCGCTTCCGAACGGCGTCCCTCAAGCCATAACCACCCGCCAAAGGGACCCCGAGCGGGAACATCTCAACAACAGCACATGCTATACAATATGTTGAAGCAAAACGGCCCAGAAGCTCAAAAGGCCGAAAATGGACACCCCTGTTCTGTTCCTACCACCGGTCAGCAACGCACAACACACAGAACTACTATGATATGAAAGTAGGGGCAAGCCGACCAACCCCACAAAAGTTCCGTCGCAAGACTCCCTCACCCGAGCGCAGCAGCACCCCCGGTCGGGCGAAAAAAGGGAGGAGGCGAGTCCTTGGGCCGAACAGGGTCAGGATTGGGCCCATCAAAGAAGAGAGACTAGTCCTTCCCGAACCTCGGCCGAGCGGACCTGACTCTCGGCACGGGAGGAGGAAAATAGAAGCAATGCTGCTCGGAGAGAAATAGGGATGATCGCCAGCGGCCCAACGGATGGAGACTCCAACTCGGCAAGGAAGTCACATGCGGGGCGACTTGAAATTCATGTTGTTGGATGCAGCAAGGAGAGGGCGAACGGACCGGAGATAGCTTTGGTCCTCGAGACTTGGAGGGAATAGAGGTCCAACATGAAGAAGCCTTGATTATTCAAGCGGTAAAAGCTAATTACAATGTTTACCAAACTTTTGTAGATACAAGCAACTCGATGAGCATTATCTTTAAAAAGGCGTTCGACAGGATGGGCGATGAGGTGAGGCCCATGACAAATCCTCTATATGGGTTCATCGGCAATGAGGTGAGGCCGATCGGCCAGGCGCGGCTGTCTATATCGCTTTGAGAAGAGCCACTGAAGCGGACGAGGACAACAAACTTCATTGTGGTAGATGCACCGTCCGCGTACAACGTTATATTGGGTCGATCAACCCTGAATCAATTCCGAGCAGTCGTCTCCACCTTCTGCCAAAAGATCAAATTCCCGGTGGGCGATGCTGTCGAAGAGGTCAGAGACCAGCTGGTCGCTCGGCGATGTTATGTCGAGATGGTCAAGTTAAAGATGAAAGCCGCATGGAAGGCACAACGGTTG
Source organism: Zingiber zerumbet (assembly GCA_037833815.1). Classification (NCBI taxonomy): domain Eukaryota; kingdom Viridiplantae; phylum Streptophyta; class Magnoliopsida; order Zingiberales; family Zingiberaceae; genus Zingiber; species Zingiber zerumbet. The sequence goes on from JBBMJZ010228149.1 coordinate 14,356, forward strand.
GAGGTGAACACCATCCTCGAAGAACCTCTCGCGCTGGTTTACGACGAGAAGGAGGAGATCTGAATCCACCCCAGCCGATCGGAAGCAACAACCTTCGTGGCCGCTGATTTGTCTCTGGAGGGGAAAGTCGATTTGGTCGAGTGCCTTAGGTGAAACCACGACATCTTCGCCAGGTCGACCCATAAGCTCCCAGGAATATCACTAAGTGTGGCTGAGCACGAGCTGCATGTCCGACTAGATGCCCACCCGGTCAAGTAAAGGAAGCGCGACTTCAACTCGGAGTAGAACCAGATAATCCGAGTGAAAGTCAAGAAATTACTGGAAGCCGACCACCTTCGCGAAGTACAGTTCTCGAGTTGGCTTGCGCGCCAATGCGGTGTTGGTTTCCAAGTTAGGCAACAAATGACGGGTGTGCATCGATTTCCACGACTTGAATAAGGCCTGCCCAAAGGACTTCTATCCTTTATCACGGATCAACTAGATGGTGGACTCAACAGCTGGCTGCGAGCTCATTTTCATGCCTGATGTGTACCAGGGCTACCATCAGGTCCCGCTCGCCAAGGAAGACCAGGAGAAGGTTAGCTTCATCACGACTGACGGAATGTATTGTTACAACGTCATGTCATTCGGGCTGAAGAATGCTAGTACAACTTATCAGAGGCTGATGAACAAAGTATTTCGGGGGCAGATCGGCCGCAATATGGAGGTATATGTTGATGACATATTGATAAAGTCTGTCCGAGCTGCTGATCTCTGTACAGATGTGGAGGAGATCTGCCGAACCTTAAGGAGGTATGGGATAAAGTTGAACTCAGGCAAGTACCTATTCGGGGCGAAGAGCGGACTCTTCCTAGAATACATTGTCAATAAACGGGGGATAGAAGCGAACCCGAGCAAGGTGGTAAAGGCTCTTCAAGACATGCCCCCGCCTCGCAATCTTAAGGAAGCTCAACGGCTGATCGGACGAATCATGACGCTGTCTAGATTCATTTCAAAGTCGTTCGATCGGAGTCATCCCTTCTTTAAGATACTGCGCCGAGCTACCAAGTTCCACTGGGACGCAGAGTGTGATAAGGCGCTAAAAGAGCTAAAGAAGTATTTGTCCTCTCTCCCTATATTGGAAAACCCATTGCCAGCGAGCTACTCTGGATTTACTTGGCGTCTACAAAACTAGCGATCAGCTCAGCGTTGTTGCGGCAGCACGACTCCAAACAGCAGTCGATGTACTTCTAAAGTTATCTATTAAAAGATGCTGAGTGTCGATACACATGTATCGAAAAGCTAGAATACGGGCTGGTCCTGGCCGCCTGGAGGTTGCGGCCCTACTTCCTCGTGCATCCGATCGTGGTATTAACTAATAGCACACCCAGGAAAGTCCTGCTCAACCCTGAAGCGTCCGGTCGGTTAATCAAGTGGATCACCGAGCTGAGTAAATTCGATATACAATACCAGCCCCGAATGGCGTTAAAAACTGAAGCCTTAGACGAGTTCGTCACGGAGGCCCAGAACACCGAGCTAAAAGCGACATAGAGAATATATGTGGATGGTTCGTCCACTCGGTAAGAATGTGGGATCGGAATCTTGTTGATATCGCCGCGGGAGGACAGAATATAGCTCTCCGTGCGGCTAGACTATCGGGCCACTAACAACAAGGTTGAATATGAGGCCCTAATAGCCATCCTACAAGCAGCTCAGTACGTGGGAGCCACAAGGGTCCTCATCCATTCAGACTCTCAGCTAACAGCCCAGCTAGCGGGAACCTTCGAAATAAACAGCGCTCGACTCAAGTTATATGCTGAGGCATTCGAGAAGTTAAATGTGGGCTTCCAAGAGGTCATCATCCAGAAGGTTCCCCAATCGGACAACTAATATGCTGACGGGCTGGCTAAGTTAGCAAGCTCCTTGAGCCCGATCATTGTTGACAAGTCGATCAAACAAGTTCTATTGGTGGCGCACATCGACAGGACGGCTACAGGAGGCCCCTCGAGCGATTGGAGGACACCTTTCGTAGAATTTCTTTGAGTGGGCACCAGGCCCGTCAATCAGACGGAAGCACATATGTTGAAGAAGAGAGTCGGGAGGTTCACGCTGATCAGTGATAAGTTGTACAAGAAAGCTTTCGCCCAACCGCTGCTCAAGTGTATAGGATCGGAGGACATCGACTATATCCTTCAAGAAGTTCACTAAGGATAGTACGGAAGTCATCCGAGCGGCCTATCATTGTCCCGTAAAATCCTGTTGGCTGGATATTTCTGGCCCACGCTTCAAGTGGATGTCGTTCGAACAGTCGCCAATTGCTTGTCTTGCCAAAGGTATTAGAATGTTCCCCACCAGCCTATAGAAGAACTAAAAGCGTTGATGGTGTCTTGGCTGTTCAACCAGTGGAGCATGGACATAGTTGGATTGTTCTTGAAACAACCCAAATTTTTTATCATAACATATCCAACAAAAATAAGAAATATTGTTTGCAATTAATAAACCATACTCCTACACTCAAATCCATTATATGTACTATGAAAGAAGAAAAGTTCCTAAACTTAGACAACCATCTTATAAAGGCTAAATTCGATACTACTTTATTCCTTCTTGATCATAATCATTGTTTATTCATTCTTAATTCAGAATTGTAAGATCCTTGGGAATGTACTATCCAGCCCAGTCCAATCAAGGGTCCGAACCTCCAACATCGTCAGTTCCTTCACCTTCCATAATATCAAACCTCGTGAGTCTAACTCAGCACCTCTAAACCGCAATAGCGAAAATTTCATATACCATCACATGCATTGTTAAATCTACCCTTACCTAAAATTTCTTGTCGAAGTGCAAGTAAATTAAACAAAGAAAAGGGAAAAATAATACAGAGGCTTCTACTATGAAGCGTCAGCTTTTAATACAACAATTCATGCATTCCTTTAAAGAAAATCATCCTGTTATATAGCATTATACTTTTTTCCATTATATATCCTGCATCCTTTATTCGATTGATTAATCCGTATAAATATGGTACCAGGTGGTGGGGCGTAAGTAACTCTCATCACTAGGCCATGGCCAAATATAAAAATATGGTATTGAGGTCCCTCTGGGGCCTTGGCCCTCACAGAATTACCATTAGTCCTCACATCATTGTTGTTTTTTTTCCATCATTAAATAAGCATTCATACCATTCAATTAATTCAGACTCACATAGGCATGCATATCATAACTACATAAGCCCGTTAAGGATGACTATCATTAACTTGATAAAACTAAATGAGCATGAATTATCATTTACTACATAAACTAATTAAGCAATCATACCATTACATACATGAGTTCGGTAAGCATGGAGATCATTAACTAAATAAAGCTAAATAAGCATGATTATCGTTTACTACATAAAACTAGTTAAACATTCATACCAGAGCGTAATCCTAACACATGCATATTAAGATGTGCATAGAGGTACAATAGTGCAAATACAGTCTTTGAATCCTAAGAAACCCATGAAAGTACAATAACTTTAACCACCCTAATTCCATTTTCCTAAGACTTGTTCCTGAAATTCCAGCAACGCAAGGGAAACCAATCCATCACTAAATCAAATTCAAAGCATCATAACCAAAACTGTCCTTAATTCCAGCAACACAAGCAAACCATCACAACATAAGAATCAACACATTATTTCCAAAACTGTCCCAAAATTCCAGCAACACAAGAAAACCAACTCAGCTTCAAAATCAGTTCGACATACCCAAAACTGTCCCGAAATTCCAATAACATAGGAAAACCAACACAGCCTCAAAAATCAATTCAACATTCCCAAAACTGTTCCGAAATTCCAGTAACACAAGAAAACCATCACAACTTCACTTACCCTCAATATAACCCAACTTTCTGGATACAAGAAGGAGCAAATAAGAGCATCATCTATCCATAATCTGTCCAGGAATATTTGGCAGAAATAAAGGAAAATACAAACGCATCATCAATCAAAACTTGGTCCACCAAAGCTCAGTCCAAAATCTCGGAATCAATAACAACGAGCACAACATCTTCATTCCATAGACTAATTCCATTAACAATCTGTCCATTAATCGAGAAGCAATATGATAAAGCGAAAGCATCTCCTATCAAACCTTAATCTATCAACCATTTGCACAAAACTTTCGGAAATAGTAGGAAGAAGCAAAACATCATAAATCCCTATCTAAATCATCAAATCTGGATCTCTCTGGTAAAAATAAAATAAAAATAAAAACTCCAATCGCATCTGAAAAATTTTCTTGAAGACAGTACAAGAAACCAAAAGGAACTGGTTCTTCTGTGAATCAAACCCAACAAGAAGGCAAAACAAATCGCAGAATCCGATCACCATCTCTCGAATCCAAAGCGAAACAAGGAAAATGAGCAGAAACCCAAACGCTGAACAATCTGCTTCCGAACCTTGCACCAGTCTACCAAAAGAAACCTAACCTCATACCTACAATGGAAGAAGTACCTGCTGCTCTTAGCCCTCAAATCCTCTCAAAAAACTTGCGTGGACAACCTAGAAATCCCTCAAAATCTGCTGCATCTATGGGTTCCAAGGAGCCGAAAGAAATTCTGAAAAAATCTGTTGCAAAATAGACCTAAACGAGTGGAAAGGAAAGGGTTTTAGGAGGTGCCTTGGTGCTTGGAGACTTGGTGTTGGCTCATTCTTCCCTCCAAGGTCGAAGTCCCCTCCTCCTTCCTTGCTGCTGAGACTCCTCCCTTCCCTTTCTCGCGTCGTTTTTTTTTCTCCTATTTTTTTTCCGCTGCCTATCCCTCTTATAAACAACTAAATCCTAGGGTTTAATCCATGCATTGAGTTGAGCCCATAAGTCCCTTAATTGCTAAATAACGATTTGGGGGGGGGGGGGGGGGGGGGGGGGGGGGGGGGGGGGGGGGGGGGGGGGGGGGG
>JBBMJZ010228548.1:0-19270 GCA_037833815.1 Zingiber zerumbet
AGTAATTTTGTAATTTATTAATTTAGTATTTTATCCTTTTTATGATGTCGAATTTAACTTTTTGTTATTAAATATATGTATTGTTAAAAAAAAATTGTTAGTCCTCGATAAAAATTATCTCTGGATCCATCCCTGCTTGGAATTTAGCTATATATATATATATATACCCAATTACTCCATTATCTAATCAGATTAAAAAAATCTCTTATACCATTCTCCATTTGATTTGAGTTAGGTATTGGATCCTCCATTTCATTAAGAGAAAATTGTCATGACAAAGAGAAAGGTGCTATGTTTTTTCGAAATATATTTGGTTTTAGGAAAAATAAATACTTTTATCTACCGTAAAAAACACTATCACGCACGTATTTTGCATCCCAACATATCTCACAGTTCTCCTCGCAACAATATCCGCGAGGTGGAGAACGATTGACAAGGACTTCAACTTGTGGATGAGACTGGGCGTGCCATGCCGCTGAGCATTCCCAGAGATCAAGGCATTGATTTTACAGTGGTGGGGCAGGAAAGGACCACTGCTCTCTCTATTATATTCAAGAGTGGACCAAGACAACAAGCTCGATCTGAAGCTTGTGATTAATAATTCATTGGAAAATCTGGATTATGTCGGGGAGTTTGGCAGCATTATCAAAGTGTTTTAATTTTTTTTTAACATTAGGCCATTTAGGCCAGCAAAGGTTAGAGAGTTTTGGGGTGAGGACCATCTTGCATTAGTATTTCATCTATCGTGCGGCTTGTTCCATGTATAAGTAGGTAAATAATTTCTTCCTGAATTAGTCATTATTTTTAGAGTATATTTAGTTTAAGTTATCATATATAACTTTAGTTATGTGATTACTAAGTAATTATATAACTAAAATTATAAAAAATAAAATATAATCAAATGTTGTTTGGTTCAATCTAGATAATGCAACAAAAATTTATTTATTTTAAAATTTTAATGAATAACGTAGTTTAATATTTTACTATATTATCCTTAGTTATAAAATCAACCATATATTATTATTATTATTATTATTTTTAAACTCTAAATTTTTTATTTTTTCTTTTTCACAGTTTTTCTTTTTTTTTGTTTTTTTTTATTTTTTTATTTCTTTTCGCTTTTTATTTTTTTTGAAATTTTTAAAGTTTTTTTTTTATTTTTACGTTTTTTAAATTTTTTATACATTTTAATTTTTTTATGTTTTTTTATTATTTTTACGTTTTTTTAATTTTTTTTTCTAATTTTTCTATTTTTCTATTTTTATGTTGTTTTTATTTTTTTCCCCCATTTTTTAATTTTTAAATTTTTTTTACGTTTTTCTATTTTTAAAATTTTTTAATTTTTTTTTCTTTTTTTTCTTTTTTCCTTTACATTTTTCTTTTTATCACATTTTTCTCTTATTTGAGGGTATTTTGAGTAAAAAAATTTCATTAACCCCGGAATAAAGAAAACCTCAGTTTTTTGAAATTTTTCGATCCGGGTTACACGTCCTTTTACTGATTTGTTGGGTATAGAATATTATTCAAAAATTATTAATTATCTAAATTAAATAGAGTTTTCGTTAATAATATTAAAAGGATAATTAAGATTATCAAAGATACTCCCAACCAATTGTATCTAAAGATTAATAATTATTTATAATTTATCTCCTTCTTTATTCATTTAAGATGGATTGATGGGCACCGGAAACCAACTTAATCACCTTTTATTACCGCGTGCCTTGTATAAGTAGACGGACCCAAAGACAGAGGGTCAAACTGAAGCAATAACGCTAGAATCTCACCTTGAAGAGGATCTAATGGCACGTGCCTCGTGGAAAGCGGTCGGATCGATCGATCTGCGGGGGAATCTCTTTTTTGACATTTGAGCTGAGCATTATGACAAACAGTTGGTCTGCATGACGTCGATGCTATGACACTATGACCGTCTCGAGATTGGCATGGACTGTCGCCGGCCTTGATTCCTCACCGATGGTTCCAGGTCACTGGCTCTTGGATCTCTCCGATTTCAGTGAAATTTTGGCATCATCGAATCGACAAATTAATGACTCGGGCACCTGATGCAGCATCCGGTTTTCCTTCGCAAGGCAAATTCGACCACCGGCGTCGCAAGTTATGCTTGACGATGCATCTTAGTATTCATCTGCAGAAACCGATCTGAATGCCATATAGATAGATCTCTAAATTCCATTTTCGAAGCTGTGCTTTTTATGAACTCACTGCAGTCTTCAATTGTAAATGCTTGGGTCCAGGCCCAGCCCATGCAGTGTCGGTCCTCACGACCATAGATGACAGATACATTGTCGGTCCTCTTTTGCATGCTTCTTCAGGATCACATGGTGTCGGTCTCTTTTAGCATGCAGAACTTATTCTTCACGACCATTTGGTGTTGATCCTCTCTTCAAGTCCTTTTGTCTAGTTATTATGCTTGGACACACAGCAAATGAAGGCCCATTGGCACCAACTAACTCGGCGCATCAGCATCTTCAAGCTTTCGATCGATGCATTAATAATGCATGATCCTCACCGCGATTTGTGGGCTGTAATTATATTTATTCTTGAGGAGAAATTTCACTAAATGTAATTAAGAATTCCTAGTGTGATAAGAATGGTGTTAAAAGCAAAACATAACGGAGTTCGTAATTATGGAAACCAAAAAAAAAAGACTTGCATGGCAATTTGTTACGAGCTTTTCTTTTCTTTACAAAATTAGTACACTTCGAATTTCATACGGATAAGCATGCAACCGCAATGACGTGTATTCGGACTCAATGGTCTCAGATTGAATGCTATCTGTTTTATTTCGTATTCGTTCTCAATTGATAGCAAAAGTGTCGTCGCATATTTATTAAAATTTATAAAATTAATATTTAAATCCTTTTATCTCTTTATTTTTTTAAAAAATATCTTTGTCATAAATATCCACGGAAGACGAGACCAATTTCCACCGCCGACCATTTCCTTGGTTATTTCGTAGTTTCTGAATAATTAGACGGCCGAGAAATCCCGTCGTTGCAGAAGAGGCATCTATTCCCCACAAATTCGGTTCCGTTATGAGCCTTTTACGCCGAGCCGACGCTGAGATCAGATCATCAGATCTCGGGGTGAGCAGTTATTCCGTTAAACCGATGAATCCACTTATATTGATTTAAACTAAATCGAAAAAAAAATAAAATTCGCTGGATATAGGGTTGAGTGTAGGGTCATGATATTATATTATCCGATCTAGTAGGGCCGGATAGTTTTTTATCCTAATAATCAAACTAACCCGATCCACGATCATCTCTACTTATAGTAATTACTGTCGATAAGTTCTTACACGTTGTAGTAACTATTACCGATAAATTACTACACGTTGTAACATCTACTAATGACTGCTACAACTAACTGCTACAACGTGTAATGAATAATGTATATTATGATTTTAAAATATTTTATTTTTTTAATTGTTCTATATTTTATATTTTATGGGATATAGAGTCGGATATCCAAATAACTGATAATAATCGGATATCTGATACATAATAATCGTCGGATATAGAGCCGGATGTAAATCCTGGTATTGTATTATCTAATTAGTAGGATCGAATAATTTTTTATCCTAATAATTGAACCAACACGATGTACGATACCCACGTATTCTGTATTCTGCTCTGTAGGGCTCGACGTGGCGGCTTCAGCCGCGCCGAACTGCTAGGTCTGTTTCGCGATCACGTAACGTCGTCTGCTGACGTGGATCCTAGGCTATTTCTCCTCTACGGGCTTTAAAAGAACCTATGCGGGGCTGGCTAATGCCAAGCTTCAGATTTGCTCGTTTTCGCACCTTTGCGAGGGGTTTCGATTCCTAGAGCTCGTCTGCGAATGGGGAAGGGGACGGAGGCGGCGTGGGTGCCACTGCGGTTGCGGTGCGCGGTCCAGAACTACGATTGGGGTCGCTTCGGCGAGGAATCCGCGGTCGCGCGGCTGTTCGAGCGCAACTCCGGGGCGGAAGTCGAGTTGGAACGGCCTTACGCGGAATTCTGGATCGGCACGCACGAGTCGGGGCCGTCCTTCGTGGAAGCGGACGGATTGGGGACGGAGTCGGTGACGCTGAAGGAGTGGATTGGGATGAACGCTGGGGTTCTGGGAGAGAAGGTGGAGGCGAAGTGGGGGAGGGACCTTCCTTTCTTGTTCAAGGTTTCCTTTTAAAGCTAATCCCCTTTTCCTTCAGATCGCCCTATGATTATGACATCCTTTGCAGTAATATATTGCTAAAGCTATTATCTTTTTGTCTTTTCGCATCTCCACAATCTGTTCGAAGTTGGGTTTTTGATTTGATATTTCTTTTTGATGCGTGATCGGTGGTAGGTCCTATCGGTGGCGAAAGCGTTGTCGATTCAGGCTCATCCCGATAAGGAGTTAGCGATGATGCTGCATAAGATGCGGCCGAACGTGTACAAGGATCCTAACCACAAACCAGAAATGGCGATTGCTCTGACCGAGTTCAAAGCGTTGTGTGGTTTCATCGGCGTTGAGGTGCATAAGTTGTTCCCTTCTTGTAGTTTAACATGTCAATCAATATGCTTTTGATTGGAGGTTTTATTCCATTTCAATTGCATACTTTTTTCTAATTTCTTCCCTTTCTTTCTGAATCTTTTATCAACGATAATTGTTGGTAGTAGTAAAAGGTACAAAGTGGTAGCAGCATATTCATTGTTTTTGGCCTTTTTCTTTCGTCCTTGATAAATTCAATTACATGGTTTGTTCAGGAAATTAGTTTTGCCAATTCTAGTTAATTAATTAGATGATGTATGACTGAATTGATTCAGTTAACATACTTATCAGTGCTGAGTGGGTTCAGGATCATATCAACTACTTTATTCCCTCCTTTTTGTTAGTTTCAGACTCGTCAATCACCGCTATTGTTTTTCTAGTAGGTTTCTGAGCAGTGTTACCTTTTTGTGCTAGGCTACATGGACACCTGGACTTCATTGCCTTGTGTAGGTTTATTTCAACTTTTAATTAACATTTCCTCCGTCGAAATTACTTGCATATACCTTTAGTGGGTTTCCTACTTTTTCTTTTTGTTGCTTTAACTTTAATGAGAGTGCTTGGACCACTTGGTTGCTCGTGCCAAAATTACCAAACTTATAAGTTATTGATGCAACATAGGATTGTGTCCTAGTCAGCAATATCACGACAAGAGTGGGAGGACCATGCAAAATTTTATTATAATAAAATGTGCTTCCATGCATTATCTAGTGATTGGATGAAATACAACACATCTTTTTAAAATCTGATTGGTTTTCAAGCTTTATTGTTGACACCCTGTGCTAGTACTAGTGCCTCTTCAATCAGATGTTATAGTGTGTTACTCCATTTTTAGTTTTTGGAATGGTTCTTTGAGATAAGGTATGAGATGAGTTTTTCTTGTGAAAAGAAGTAGCAAATGCTAAAATTTATAGCTAGGAAGATCAAAAAGAAAAATTCATTTAGAGGTTGTGATTATACCAAGTTTACTTGAGTCAGTCTTCTAGTGAAAATGTCAAGTGCACAATTCTCGACTCGACAAACTTTGCTCTTTGTAAGCCTTGTTTAAAGCTCTCTCTTGTGATCTTTTAATGGATTTGCATCAAATTCAACGTGCTAGATCCTGTAGTATAGAATATGGCCCACCTAGAGGGATGAATGGACGGTTATTTTTTTTTTTTAAAACTAATATGCACTTTAAAAAAACTATTAGTCTAAATGTGTGTGCATGTAAAAATTTATAGATTGTGATAGCCTAAGTATATAAAATGTGTGAAAACATGAAATGAATGAGACAACAATGTTAACACAATAATTTAACTAGTTTTGGGGAAACCACCTTACTTGCACACTCATAGTTAGGCTCATTTACTCACAAATTTCTAACTTAAATGTGTTGATTAAAACTAGCACTTTGATCATTGCTAATCACAAGAGAGGAGCGGATAGATTTCCCTTCTTTTTCTATCTCTCTATTTTAGAATATTGCCACTTTTATAAAAAGATGATTTGCATGACCTACTTCAGAACGCAGAACACCCCTTGCCTCCCAGGACTAGTGACACCAATCCACTCAATGGATATGGGTGGCTAGGCTGTGCAGTAGAAGAGAAAAAAAAAATGCATCTTAGTAGTAGTTGGTACATATGATAAGTTTGTAGTGGCAATGGATCTCACTTTAGAGAGGTGGGGAAGGAGTTTCAGATTGCACTTGTGTCAATTTGTTGGAGTTTGCACAGGTGCTGGGCAAAGGGTCACATAGTGTTATGGTAAAGGGTTAAGTGGTGATCTAAATCAAGAGATAGGTAACTTGTGGAATGCACACACATAGGAGTGTTGGTCAGTGGGGGCTTGTGCATCTTAGTGTTAATGGTAAAGGAAATGGAATTTCCTGATTGAGACATTGTGTGTATTTGTTGTGATAACAGACACAAGTTGTTGCGTTTGTTTACTAGTTGTAGATGCCTAGGAAATGGTAGAGGATGTTTGTTTTTGTTGGTGCCTCTTCTTTGTTTTTGGTTTTGACATCATGATATGATGTAATAGAAGGATGAGGTTTAGACGATGCACAAGGATTCAAGAATAAAAAACTGGCTGACCAACACTGTTGCAAGCAACTATTGAGAATTGTTTTACTTTGATATCACTTGATAATACTAGATTGCTTTCCATATTCGGCAACCTTATGGGCAGAGCAGAGATGAGAGAGAATCTTTATTAAGGATCAAAATTTCCCCAACAATAGTCATAACTCTCTTATATTTTTTTTAAGGATGGGCATAGGCATAACTCTCTTACATATTTTCCTCTCCCAAATTTAATGGCTGCACTATGCTAGTTTATGCGTATAATTTAGATTCTCTATGCACATTTAGTGAATTATTTTCACGATCAACTTGGTTGCAGGAGCTCAAGAATGTTCTTACTTGTGTACCTGAAATCACAGAATTGGTCGGCAATGACGAGGCAAGCAAAATAATTAGTGCTGAAAGCCTAGATGGAGATTTGAACACAAAGGTTCTTTTAAAGTCTATCTTCACTAAGCTTATGTCCACAAGTAAGGAGGCAGTTGCAGATCTGGTCTCTAAATTGAAAGGTCGTCTAGATGTTGAAAATAAGGTAAGATTCTTTGCACCATCTTTCTCTAACTTCTGAGTTTTATAGTCAAGGAGTCTTTACTTTGGTAATTGCTTTGTTGATATAAGTCTGCATCTGAACAGGCACTACTCCTTGTTATCTTATACCAAGGCTGCTTGATGAACTAGTGTCTGTTTTATTCGTCTTTTTGGTAACTCATGTAAAATACTTTGAAACCGAAATGTCTCACATAGTACTTATGGTCATTCTCTGGGCTTAACTGACTATCCTTTTGTCATATGGGCTGCTGTTGCCTATTGAAATTGAAAAATCTCGTAGTTAACACTTGGCACAGTTATTACTAGTTGATCCCTGACTGCATTATAGTTTCAACCATATTCACACACTGGATTACTTGATAACAGAGACAAAATAAATAGTCCTGTCAGGATAGTTACATGTCTGTTGTTTTAATCTGTTAGGCAGTTAGCTTGCATCTCATGTAACCGTCTTCTGACATCGGTACCTGATTTTTCTACATTCCTTGCTAAACTTATCTTAGCTGTCTTGGAGAATACTCTCGAAAATGTTAGTGGAAATTTTGGCCTTTTACAATCTGAAACGTATTTCCCCTTTATAGAACTGAAGGATGTGACGAGTAAATCAATCAATACACTACTTGTGATAGCAGGGATTAATAATTGCTGCCAAGAAACATTTCTCATTGTTAAATTTTGATTGATCCAATTGGCATATTTGTAATTTTTGTCCCGACATTGAAGATTTCCTGACATTTTTTTTGCTGCAATTAGATTAGGACGCTAACTGAGAAAGAACAGCTAGTATTACTGCTAGAAAAGCAGTATCAGGCTGATGTTGGAGTCATAGCAGCATTCTTCTTCAACTACTTGAGGCTCAATCCTGGTGAAGCACTGTATATTGGGCCAAATGAACCTCATGCTTATCTATCAGGAGAATGCATCGAGTGTATGGCTGCATCAGACAATGTTGTGCGCGCTGGACTGACACCCAAGTATATAGATGTGCAAACTCTCTGTTCAATGCTAACATACAGACAGGTAAGTGAACTTCTGACTTTGCATTTAACACATTTGCATGTTTAATAGACAATGAAAAATCCATTCACATGCTTGATATACACACCACTTCAGCACAATATGACCCTCATGCAGGGCTTTCCTGAAATTATTCATGGGGTTCCATTAAACCCTCACGTAAAGCGGTACACAGCTCCTTTCGATGAGTTCGAAGTTGATTATTGTTTGCTACAGCCCAAGGAGTCTGTTGTTTTTCCTGCCATACCAGGGCCATCTATTTTCCTCGTTGTGGCTGGGGAAGGCAAAATGCATATGGCTTCTGAAGTTGAGGAACGAAAGATAGCAAAGGGAGATGTGTATTTCGTGCCGGCTCAAAATGATATTAGGCTGAGTGCTGCTGCCGACGAACAAATTAGCATATATCGAGCTGGAGTAAACAGCAGGATATTTGATTAATTTGTGCGTCAAAGTTTCATATTGATATAGCTTACAGGAAAAAGTATTCATGTTACATATATAGAAGAATTACAGTATTATTGTATGTGGCATATTTTCATGTTTGGATGTATACTTTATCAAATCTGACAATCCAAACATGTACTTAAGTCTTTGGAGAAGGAAAAAAAATATATATATTGGTTGATAAATTCATTGTTGATTTCATATGTCAACAAATTCATGAAGAAAAGTAAACTTATCATTTAGTTTTCGACAAAGAATGTGTAGGTGTGTAGAACCAAAGCATATATAATATGCATGAAGAATGAGTTCAGGTTTGCTTAAATAGTGAAAAACGCATCTTTTAAATGGTTTTTTTTTTCAGAAATCAAAAAGAAAACAGGGCATATCAAGAAACATTTACCTACTTGATGATGAAAAAAAAAAATCCAAGACATGGAAAAAAAATGTTCCTCAATATCATATGGGCAAATATTTCCTCTTTTCTGTCTTTTGTATCAATCAACATGTTTTTCCTTTTGCACCTTCTTCCCCTGTTTCTCGTGGTATTGTTTATGTCAATCAGTTGACCTTGTGGAATCTGTGCTTGTCTCAAATATGTTCTCTTCACTCAAGAAGATTTAATCTTGAAAAATGATGGAAGTTAACGAAGAGAATTCGTCACCGTCTTATGTGGGACATGTGTTCGCTTCAGTGTTTATTACCCTCGTATTGTATGAACCGCATAGGCTGCATTTGTGGTACAGCCAATGGAAACGAGACGAGCCTTTGTTCCCGCAATCGTTACATAGAATTTCCTTGTGGAAAACAGAAAGTCGAACGATCAGAATTTCAATTTAGTTTACTGTGCAACATATAGCAATAGGAAGGCCGAGATGAGAGATGCAAAACCTGGCAACGATCTCTGTATTCTTCGGGAAGCCGTTCTGCAGCCAACAAAGCATCAAGCATGCCGAAATAGACCTGATGAGAAAATATTACTAATCTGTTGAAAATATTGAAAGACACTGAGCTCCAAACAGCTTGTCGGGAAAAATTTGGAATTGGAATTGGAATTCCAGATTTGTTTTAGTTAATTCTTGTGCATGGAATTATGAACTTTCTAATAGCAAAAGAGAAGGATTTTTATGTCACAAAAAATGCTTGGCTTCCCCTTTCATGGTTAAGGTTATTTATCGTTGAAGTTCCCTAATTATCATTGAATTTTACATCTTGGTTTAGAATACCAGAAAGAGAGCATAGTTCCTAAGGTTAGGATGATAAAAATTCTAAACTTTCTCAACCGAAATAGTAACCTAGAGATAACATTCTAAAAGAGTTCATTTAACTTGATAAAATAAAATGACAAGCATTACCGTCATGTCTCCCAAAGACTTGCTGCAGATAGGGCAGATATAGTGACTGCAAGCATATGCCTGTGAAATTCAAAATACAAATTAGCCTCTACCATCCTGTAAGTTCTCCGACAGAAGAAACTGAAAATGTTGCTGAAATCACATCGATGTTTCAGGCAAAAGTTACCTGAAAGCAAGATGAATGCATGAAGTGGCCACAAGGTAACGCTCTAACAGGTGCGCTTGATGTAAACATGAAATCGTAACATATGGGGCAATTTGATTCCAGACCTTTCTCCAAACAGTTGTGTTCCACTAGCTTCATACCCAAACAACAATTGCATTTCATGCAGTGAAAGAAATCAATTCCAAGTCCTTGTCCAAGACGACATAAATTGCAAAAGGGGCAGTGATACACGGTCCTGAAATAAACAAAAACATTTCCATGGAAAATTTCAGAACAATCAAACATTATGTTAGTAGAATACTATTATTGTTCCAAGGCAAAGCATTTTTGTAAGATCTTTCTAATACAAACACATAAGTGGCACGGTCTACTTCTAAAGGGCAGTCTGGTACATGAACATGAAACTTCTGAAAGTGCGGAGTCCCGGAAAAGGGTTTATTGTATGCAACCTTATCCTACTTTGCAAGAGGTTGTTTCCAAGACTCGAACCGTGGCCAAGAAATCATACGGCAACAACTTTACCATTGCGTCAAGACTGCAATTCTGGCATGATCTACTCCTAATGAACATAAATATAGACCCAATATCTTTATCGAATCACATTGAACCTTCCATGTGCACAACATTCTCTAATTGTCTGGTATAAGATTTGTACAATAATCCTTTAGTTACATACGCAGAAGCAATACATACTAGATTCCTGTGAAATTAGTCACTCTTAATCACAACTGTCTAATTAACTAGAAACAAGGGCTTACTGCATATTGTTGCAACTGATAAAATATCAATTTACTATTATTCTGAACAAGCAAAGTTGGTAGGAAAGAGCCCATCATCCCCTGATAGTAAAGTGGTCCTAAGCTTAAATATTGCACCAAATGATCAATTGAACAGGGTAATAGGAGCAAGCCTTAATTCAAACCTATAAAATATTTGATTTACGGAGTGCAAGGGCCAAGCTAGGGTTCACTCATTGCACCATGGGGTTGACAATTGAAATTGTTATAAGTATTTGATAGTCAAGAAAACTACAAACTGCAAAATAGGATTGGCAGCAAGGGAATAAATCCTGAAAAAAAAAATTAAGGAATTTAACAATAGAATGCACAAAAATACAAGCAAACAATCATATAAAATCATTTATTTGAAGAAAATAAAACATTAATGATTTTTTAATAGCTTAGACCAGTTGTATTCTAAAGGTATCTAACATTTTAAGTATACAAGTTAACATTTTAATAGAATGTCACGATCCTCTTTCTGAAAAGTTTTTTTCTTAAAAAATGAACATTTTTTATTTATGGATATTTGTTATTCTTAGTTACATAAATTCTTTTAGTAAACTAGCTTGTCATTTGAAAAACATGTCCAAAAGCATACCTATCATTTGTAATCCTAGATAATAGCCAAATACCAATTTAAAAAGCTCACTATTAACTTATAAGATATGCAACCAAATTTGATTCCAAATGCAGAAGAAAGAACTAACATTTTGGTGTTAAGTTAAGATACAATATTTATGTACCACTTCAAATTCAGGAAAAATGTTTGTGTTTAATAAATTGATAACAAATGTTAAAGGATCTAAGAGGAGTACCGTTCATCATCAAAAAATTTACAAAATTTGCAGAAGTATTTAGCCATTGAAAATTCATTGCAGGTAGGTGTCTTGCATGTTGGGCCAACAGGTTGAACTCTCAAACAGTTCATGCACATCATCTCTGTCACTGCTTTCCTGCAGATTCGTTAGAGAAAAGGTTACACCTAGGAACATCCAAGCTGCATCAATTCCTGGATATATGCAAGTCCAATCTACATTACTATAATGGCATGCAAACAAAGAATACACACTTTCGAATATGATAATCAACAAATAAATAATCTTTTATATTACAAAACTACAAATATTCAGGATCATATTGACCAAGAACTAATGAAATTTTTAAGGTTGTAACCATGGTTTCAGGTATAAAATGATAGCAAGACCAAAATGTATGCTCTAGCTGCCAACTGCCAACTGATACTAATGCGGTGATGAAGGGCCCCACCAGTGGGTCAAAGTAGAAGAAAAGCAGTAAATGCAGAGGTCAAAGTCAGAACAATCAAAGGCCCAGACCCATGAAACAAACCAATTAAGCCAAGAGGTGGCCTCGTCTGTCCGGCCGGGCATGACAACCCAGTCGGCCCCTGTCGTGTCCAAACGGTCGCTCTGGGAAAGCTCGCCATTAAGGCTAAGAGCCAAGCAACAACTCCCCTCCATTGCTACCCTGAGCGGGAGGTATGTCCGGTCGAACAAAGGGTAGCCCTCCGATAACAGTACAACCGAACGGAAAGTGGGACAATAATTCTGTGCATTACATTCGGATAGGGCCTAGCCGGCCGAGCGTGTGGGCCTACTAACTATCTCGTTATCTTTTTGGAAGTTTGTGCAGCTAACAACAAAGCATGTCCTTTTGGGAGTTTGTGCCGCTGACAACAGAGCATGTCTAATAGACAAATCGTACTTTAAAAGCTTTTAGACTGTCACATCAGAAAGTTGCATGGTTGTTTAAGGAATAGTGTCAGAGACACTTTTTGACTTGTCTTTTCTTAGGATGCCTAGGAAAACGTGCCTATGCTTTGAGATGTGTGCACGAACACTACAATGACACCATAAAAGGAGGTTCACATCTACCTGTAAAGGTATACGCAACTTCGTTTTCTACATGCTCTTGCTATAGTTCTCCATTTTCTACTCACCGAAAATTGACTTGAGCATTAGAGGGCTATTGCTAGGAACCTCTTCCCGGCCCGACACTAACGCCTCCTGTGTTGCAGGTTTACGAGGAGTCCTCATCTCGTCAACTTTCCAGCCACATCCCCAATTTACCATCATCTCCGTCTTTGGACAGGACCACATTTGGCGTCATCTGTGGGAAATTTTACCTGAATCCGAAGCGTGAAGATAGAGGATGTTGGACGACTTACTATGGTAACACTAATGCAAGAAGACTTGGAGTTGTTGATACAAGCCCGAGCTGCAAAGATGATGGAGCAACAGCAGATAGCGGCCGACCGCCGAGCGGATGACCCCGCCGCGTCAGGAACGGGCCAACACGCTAAACCCAGAGCCTGAGCAAAAGATCCAGCCAGCCGGAAGCAAAGCAACAGGCCAACCGACATCTCTCGAGATGCACCGAACGCGACCATCCCTTACCACCGCGCGTTGTTCAGCACGCCATCATAAGAGCAGGGCCGAGCGGAGCGGACACCCAGTCCTCATCAAATAACGCGCCCGTTCGGGATGAGCGAAAAGGTAAAGCACCTCGGCTCGATACCTCTCCCGAGCAGATTATCCGACAGTTCTCCTAGGAGATCCTCGACGACCAACTACCACGTCATTATAGATCTTTGAAGATTAGGGAATACACGGGGCAACTGACCCCGAAGATCATCTGATCAAATTTGATAATGTGGCAACGCTCCACTAATATACGATGGAGTTAAGTGTCGGGTGTTCCTCACCATGCTCTCCGAATCAGCGCAGAGGTGGTTCAAGAGGCTACTGATTGGATCCATCCGTAACTTTAAAGATTTCCGATTGACGTTCCTACAACACTTTGCAAGTAGTCACCACCATCAGATGAGAAATGTCAACCTATTTGCGGTCAAGCAAGGGTCTAAGGAAGCATTGCGGGCCTATATCAAAAAGTTTAATCAAGCGGCCATGGAAGTTCCATCAGCCACACTGGAGATCTTGATAAGCTCTTTCTCCCAAGGACTTGTAGAGGGCAAGTTCTTTCGATCACTCATCCGGAGACCTCCGAAAGACTTCGATCACCTGCTTGAGCGGACTATTGAGTATATTAATGTCGAAGAAGCCCAAATGGCTCAAAGGAAGAAGTAATTCCCGAGCCAACCGATTTCCTGGAGCGTAGATCGACCCATGCACATCAACACCAAGGGGGCCCCAAGCGGGAGCAGTGCAACAACACCAAGAGCCCCAAACCCATGCGGTCCAACATGTGGAGTTTGAGAGGGGGAGGCCCACCGAGCCCCGGGCGTGGACCCTGCTTTTCTGCTCTTATCATCAGACAACAACGCACAACACCAAAGACTACTACAATTTCAAACCGAAGTCCCGTCGAGCGGCTTCATCGAGATTTCGATGAAGAGCATCAACACCATCACCAACGAGTGGGAGGGCGGCGTGAAGAAAGGAGGCCAGCGACTGAAGAGCATTGACAGCCACATCAGCACGGAGACTATCAAAGGCCTGCCCGAGCGTCTGTCGAGTGGGAATGCCCGTCTGCTTAGGAGGAAGAAAACTTTAGTAATGCCACTTGGGGCGACATTGGGATGATTGTCGGAGGACCGACGGCAGTGACTAACCGGGCTTGGAAATTGCACACCCGGAGGTTAGAAATTCAAGTCGTCGGTTGCAGCTAAGCTGCAACAGAAGGACCAGAAATCAGTTTCAGTCCTCAAGACTTAGAAGGGTTGGAGGTCCCTCACAATGACGTCCTGATCATGAAAGTGGTAATTACTAATTATAATATTCACCACACCTTTATAGATATAGGCAACTCGGTAAATATTATTTTCAAGAAAACGTTCGATCAACTACAAATCAATCGGAACAAGTTGCAACCTATGACGACTCCCTTATAGGTTCATGGGCAATGAGGTATTGCCGATCGGCCAGGCTCGGCTGGCCATATCCCTCGGAGAAGAGCCGCTAAAGAGAACGAGGATGACGAACTTCATCGTGGTGGACGCCTCGTCCGCCTACAATGTCATTTTGGGCCGACCAGTGTTGAACGAGTTCCGAGCGGTCGTGTCCATGTTCTGCCAGGAGATCAAGTTCCCCGTAGACAACTTGGTCGGTGAAGTCGAGGGCAGCCAACTGGCCGCTCGGCGGTGCTACGTCGAAATGGTAAAAGCAGAGTCACGGGCTACGCGGAAGGCTCCATGACTCAAAGTAAACGCAATTCTGGAAGAGCCTCCCGCCCTAGTCTATGACGAGAAAGAAGAAGTCCAGGTGCATCCCAGCCGGCCGAAAGCCACGACCTGGGTGCAGAATAGAAGAAGGAGCTCGTTGACGGTCTAAGGCAAAACCACGATGTGTTCACCTGGGCGACGCACGAGCTCCCGAACATCTCACCAACCATCGCCCAGCTGAGTTGCAAGTCCGGCCGGACACAAGGGCAGTGAAACAAAAAAAAAAGAGATTTCAGCTCGGAACAAAATCAGATAATCTTAGCGGAAGTAAAAAAGATGCTGGAGGCCAGCCACATACGTGAAGTACAATTTCCGAGCTAGCTAGCTAATGTGGTGCTAGTCTCCAAGCCAAGCAATAAATGACGGGTCTGCATTGACTTTTGAGACTTGAACAAGGCCTGCCCGAAGGAATATTACCCGCTACATTGATCAGATGGTGGACTCGACGGCGGGTTGATCTGTATGTTCGATGTGTACTAGGGCTACCGCCAGGTCCCGCTCGCTAGAGAAGATAAGGTGAAGGTCAGTTTTATCATGGCCGATGGGACCTTATGTTACAATGTAATGTCGTTCAAATTGAAGAATGCGGGGGTCACCCACTAAAGGTTGATGAATTAAGTATTCTGAGGGATCGGCCGAAACATGGAGGTATACGTCGACGATATTCTGATAAAATCTCTTCGAGCCACTGATCTCTGTGCAGGTATCGAGGAGACCTGCCGAACGCTGAGGAGGTATGGAATCAAGCTTAATCCAAACAAGTGTATGCTCGGGACAAGGAGCGAACGCTTCCTCGGTTACATCGTGATCGAGCGGGGGATCGAGGCGAATCCAAGCAAAGTGAAGGCGCTCTAAGATATGCCCCCTCTCCGCAGCCTCAAGGAGGTTCAGCAGCTGATCGGGCGGATCACAACATTGTTAAGGTTCATCTCTAAATCATCCGATGGAAGCCATCCGTTCTTCAAAGTTCTGCGCCAAGCTACAAAATTTCAATGGGATGCTGAGTGTGATAAAGCACTCGAGGAACTCAAGAGTTATCTAACCTCCTTACTCATATTGGTAGTCCATCGCTGGTGAGCCACTCTAGATGTACTTGTCGTCCAAAGAGTGGGCGGTTGGCTCAGTGTCGGTGTGACAAAACGACGCTGAACAATAGCTGGTGTATTTTTTGAGTCATATATTGAAAGATGCCAAATGTCGCTACACCTATCTCGAGAAACTAGCATACAGGCTGGTCCTCACCGCTCGGAGGTTACGCCCATACTTTTTGTCGCATTCTATAATTGTATTGTCTAACAGCACTCTAGAGTAGATTCTCCTTAACTCTGAAGCGTTCGGCCGGTTCATCAAGTGGACCACGAGCTAAGCAAATTTGACATACAGTGCTAGCCTAGATCGGCGATCAAGGTGCAAGTCTTAGCCAATTTTGTAACGGAGGTACAGAATGCTGAGCCAGAGGCAACTTGGAAAATCTATGTGGACGAATCATCCACCAAACAGGGCAGCGGTGTTGGTATACTTCTGATATCACCACGTGAAGATCGAGTGCAACTATTCATTCGGCTGGACTATCAGGCCACGAACAATGAGACAGAGTACGAAGTGTTGATCGTGGGGCTGCAAACTGCTCAGCACGTAGGAGCCACCCGAGTCCTTATCCACTCGGACTCTTAATTGGTAGCATAGTAGTTGTCGGGGACTTTTGAAATAAGCAATGCAAGGCTAAGGTTGTACGCTGAGGCATTCAAAGAGTTGAAGGATGGATTTAAAGAAGTAATTATCCAAAAAATCCCTCGAGTGGATAATCAGTATGTAGACGAACCAGCAAAATTGGCAAGCTCCTTAACCCTGTAGTGTTGGATGGGCCAATCGAGTAGGTATTGTTGGTGCTCATATCGAGAGGCTGACTGAAGAAGGGACCTCAAATGACTGGAGGATACCTTTGATCGAGTTCCTTTGATCGAGCAATACGCCAGTCGATCGAGAGCAGGCTCGGGTAATCAAGAAGAAGGTCGAGCGATTCACACTAATTGGAGACCACTTGTACAAGAGAGTCTTCTCTAGGCCATTGCTCAAGTGCGTCGGAGTGGAAGACATCCAGCACATCTTACAAGAAGTTCATCAAGGCTCCTGTGGTAGTCATCCGGGTGATCATTCGTTAGCAAGAAAAATCCTACTAGCAGGGTACTTCTTGTTGGTGTAGGTTGCACTAACAGTCTAACTTAGGTTTTGATGAATGACAAAGTAAGTTAAGTTAGGTTTATTATGACCTAACAAGTTAACTAAGTATACAGGAGAAGTCCAAATAGGTCAACGGGCTGAACGAATATCTGGCACGAAGTCCAGCTAGGTCAACGGGCTGACCGGATAGATGGCACGAAGTCCAGATAGGTCGACGGGCTGACCGAATATCTGCCACGAAGTCCATCTAGGTCAACGGGCCGACCGGATAGTTGGCACGAAGTCCAGATAGGTCGACAGGCTAATTGGATGTCTGGCAAAGCAGCAAGTTAAGGAAAGTCACTGGAGGGGAGTGACTTGATGAGGACGTGTTCCCCCATTTGAGGAAACAGTAGGCGTCGATCCAACTTGGATCCATTTTGGAAACCTAAGTTGAGATCTTAACTAGATTCTGGTATCGAGGAGACAAAATATAATTACTACTCTATTTGTTATGTTGTGCTAACTTTGTTTTGCAGGGTAGTATATTTTTTTATTGCCTCGGACTAACCTTTTCTTGTAGGAAAAAGAGTTGCTGGAAAAGGGGGGTCTGGGCGCCCGGAATGCCAAAAATTATCTCGTCGCTAGCATGGAGCGCGTTGATTGGATGGACCGACGTCACGGTCCGGGCGACATGCAAAGGCGACACATGACATTCGGTTATAGGTGACATTAATGAGGAGGTAGGGAGCATGATTACAAGGCATGGCCAAACGTGTTTTGCATTAATGGGTGAAGATATGAACGATTTTCGAAAAATTAGGGTGACATCGGCGGCAATAAACATGCTAGAACACGTTTGTTAGGAACGTCGACAATCGAATGATGACTATCACCATTTGTTGGGATATGCCCAATGCGGGTGCATGCTAGAACACGTTTCGTAAATATGCACAGTGAAAATAAAACAATAATAATTCCTAATTATTACATCACACGCACCACATGCACATAAGGATACAACATGCCAAATATGATCGCATAATTAAAATTTTACGAGAAGTAAATTTACGCTAACTATACCTTACGGATGACCTGTAACGAGAAGGGCATCAACCGTAGCGATGTTATCAAACCTCGCCTCTATTCGTATCCATGCCGAGCTCCTCAAGACAACTCCTTGAGTACAAGTCTCTCCTTTGAAAGTTACTAGCTATGAGCGAAAAAGAGGGATCAAGAGAAAGAAGAAGAGAAGCACAAAAGGAAGAAATTATTCCTTGTGGTGGTCACGACAACAAGGAGGGGAGACTCGTTGTTGGCTGCATGAAGGAAAAAGGAGAGAGAGAGGAGAGGTATTTGGTTTCCCAAAACCTAATCAACCAAATAATAAAACTTGTATATAATTCTCTCCTAATTAGATCTATATATAATCCTCTTTAATGAGTTGGATTAGAAAATCCAAATCCAACCTATCATCCCTTAACCAAAAATTAGTCCATTAACCCCTTAGTTTGATTCATAACTAAACCAAGTTGGTTCATGACTAATTCATGATTAAATCAAATATGGTCTAACTCTACCATAAGAGATGTAGCTCATCCGCGTTTCCATTATGATAAATATTTTTATATTTGTCTTATGTATGGTTTAACAAAACATTTATCTCTTGATCTAAGAATCCTATTCTTTAATTTGTTTTATGTCTTTTAGAGACTCGTTAGTGCGTGTGACCCAATAGGTTCCCGGTTCATCTTGGCCGTCCATAATTAACTACTTAATTATAGAACGATCATGAGTGGCACCTAGTAGTACATCATGATCCCCAATTAACCAGAAAATCATTATTGATCTTAGAACTTATTCTAAACCCTTCAACAACTATAGTGAGTCGTGTCTTGTTCCTTTCACTTGTCTTATACCCACTTGGTTCAGGACATGGTCTCTATGTCAGTTCCCACTAGACTGACTACGTCACACCTAGCCCAAGCCATACTTCCACGTTTTAC
>JBBMJZ010228653.1:0-19269 GCA_037833815.1 Zingiber zerumbet
TGTATGTTCTAATCTAATCAACATTGATCAATTTTATTACACACATCCCATCTAATGAACGAATCATTTAATATGAATGAATTATATATGTCTGAACTAATTATATCATGAAATGAACTAATCATTTCCAAGTTTGTTAACATATAACATAACCTTTTATTATATATAATTCTGTTCGTACATAACGACAGAAATTATTATATGACTCAAAAACTAAATGAGCTAACACTGTTCGTACATAACGACAGTAAACAGAACACTAGTAACATAGATAAGCTAGCACCACTCCCACTAGGATAAATATTAGAGCAGTGGGTAATTATATCCCGTTTATCTCGGACTCTATGATGGGTGGATCAGCCTCAGATGTATCCATCAGATTCATTTCTAGGTCTTCTACACACTCTTGAGGATCCTCCTCTAATTCTTCGGGATCCATCTCTAGATCCTCCTTGGGATTCATCTCTGGATCCTCCTCAAAATCTTCAGGATCAATTTTTGGATCCTCTTCAGATTCTTCGAGGTTCATTTCCGGATCATCTTCAGATTATGCGGGATTTGGATCCTCTTCTAAATCTTGAGAATCCATTTCTGGATCCTCCTCAGATTCTGCGAAATTTGGATCCTCCTTTAAATCTTCATAATCCATTTCTGGATCCTCCTCAGATTCTTCGAGGTCCATTTCTTCGGAATCTGGATCCTCTTCAGATTCTTCAGGACCTCATTGCAAATGAAGTAACTATCTACACATCTCTGAATATAAGATGTGTCCTTTAGAATCATCCCAAAGTTGCTCGAACGCTCTTCTCTTTGCCCACAATCACTTCTGCTCTTCCTCTCGGGATTTCTTGGGCGCCTTTTATAAGATGAAAAATATCAATCCCCAACCGATGCTTTGATGGCTTCGTTAATTGCAATTTACGTTGAGGAAGATGAACCAATCATCTCCTCAACGTAAACGTTGCAAATGATTTGCAACGTAGTTGATCTCCAACAGTATTATCTTAAACTTGTCTTTTAAAATTTTCTCTTAATAAATACAACCTTAACTTTTTTACTAATATTTTTATTTTTATCATGTCTATCCGGACACCCACCTTAACATTTTCATATGTAATTCTCATCAATAGCTCGTTTGTGTAAATCATAGCCCAACATTCAATTTTTTAGCCAGGTCCATTCATATCAAACTAAATAGCTAATTACAACAAATATGAAATTTGAATGATTAATTCCTAAACAACATGTTTATTATATACAAACTGTTTATGCTTATCGAATGGAAGAATGGTGTATGGAATTAAGATTGTCTGAGGCTTCACAAATGGAGCTACAAAGTGTTTCTCACAAGCTGCTGCCGGACGAACCATAGCTGTTGTACTTGTTGCTCGCCTCGGTCTCTTGTGTCTGCTGGTTTTCACTGCCCGAAGACGATGGATTCCGGTTGTTTTCGCTGGTCCTCTGAGAGTACTCACTGCTCGCATTCTCTTGAGGTGCCAATGCCACCTTTCTAAACTTCTTCATGTTGTCATTGTACTGGCCAGACTCGAGCTCCGAACTATTGTGAGCAGGGGTTGTCTGTTCATTTAGATCTTCGAGAACGACGTCTCCTTGCAAAGCTCGGACAACCTGATAGATTTACCATTTGATAGTGTTAGTAATGATCTGGTAGAAACACTAAACACTTTTGTGATATCGTCAATTGAAGACAGTTACTACTCATTAGACTTAACACTAACAGAATACAAATTTTTGGACTTACCACTGAATAGGATTAGTAATAATCTAGTAGAAACAGCGATAAACTTCTCAATATTGTGAAGAATGAGGAGAAAAAATATATGATAGAGGACTATTATTAGACTTCAGAGAAACAGAACACACTCTTACTCTTAGATTTACAACTCAAGAGGAATACTATTATCAAGTAGAAATGGCAAAAAACTTCTCTAACATCACAAAGAATGAGATGAAAAAAAACATTCAATAGTTACTACACTTCAGAGAAACGAAATACACACTCTTATGTGTAAAAGACTAGTAGTTGCTACTCAATCGACAAATCATAACAAATTCTTACCAAAAACGGAAAAGAAAAGAAGGCTAGACTTCAAACTCAAGAACAAATAATGCAAGCACAGCCAATTTTTTATGTTAAATGTCACAGCTCGACTAAATTCAAAGAACTTCATGGAAAATTTTCATTGAGAAATGCATGAAGCAAAGAAACAACACCTGGCTCATCTTTGGGCGTCGCCGTGCTGAATGCTGCACACAAGCAGCAGCACAAGCAATCATGCAAGTCATCTCATTTGGATTAAAATCATTTCCTAGCTTTGGATCAATAAGGGAATCGTAATTGCCATCCTCAAGAGCTCGAGTGAGCAATGGTCTTGCCTGCAAGTATGAAAAAGTCAGCAGAAGCAATATTGTTATACACTTGCATATGGGGTAGGAAAAAGATTCGGCGTGAAGAACAAATACCCATTCAACTAAACTATCGTCCAAGAACTTAGATCGGGAAGAAACAAGAGGCTGGTGCCCGGTGATTAGCTCCAGAAGCATTACACCAAATGAAAAGACATCTGATTTATCAGTGAGTTTACCTGAAGATGCATATTCAGGTGCCAAATAACTGAAATAACGAAGAAGTTACGGGTTAAAGTAGGATATAAAGGTCATGAGCAACTAAACTTTGTAGTGCGCATCACAGATTCAAAAGCTTGTATTTGTTATTATAATCTAGGAGAAATAAAAAAAGTGGTACATAAACTTCAACAGTTGGAAGTAAAGAGCAGAATGTGTTCAATAATCTGATGTAAGGATCCAGCTTTCAGTAAGATATGGCTATTAGATCAAACATGAGTATTGCAAAGACCGAACATGAATTAAAGGTGTGGAACTTTAACACACCCAAAGGTTCCCATAACCCTAGTAGAAACATGAGTATTGTTATCAGAAGCAAACTTAGCAAGCCCGAAATCTGCAACCTGCACAACCAGATACGAAAAGTGAGCATTCACTAAATGCCCTTTGGAGAAACAAACAAGAAGCTATCGAAAAATATACAATGCCAAATACATGAGGTCAATCAGTAGGGTTTATGTCGAAAAGTAGACATGATAAGCTAGAATAGGTGCTTGCCTTAGGCTCGAACTTGTAGTCAATGAGAATATTGGATGCCTTTATATCACGGTGAATAATCTTAGGGTGACCTGAAGATCAAGAATTCTTCATCACGCACAAAAGAAACAAATTCAGTGAGGAAAAGTTATGTGTGACTCACAGTCCTCATGCAAATATGCCAGCCCTTTTGCAGAACCTAATGCAATTTTCCAACGAGCAGGCCATTCCATAGTTGGTCGACCTTTCCCTGAAAAATATTCTACCTTTAGACAAAAAGACTTAGCGTCAAGATAGAAATTTAAATTAAAATGAACAAGTGCGAAACAAAATCAACAAGTGGTGGAAAAGTAGCATATAAAATATTGTCACATCTTAACATTGTTCTAAAAAGGGAGTGCTATCACATGAAACTATGTCTCATCTTAAAAACAAAGTAGGGAATTACAATGATAAAAAAAACTAGGTCTATTATTGTATCAATAATAATATTCTTGTTGTTTGTGTCACCTGTAAAATTATGGAAATTTGTATTTTGAATTTGTTAAGCAAATCACTAAATCAAATTGTCAACATTAATAAAGTTAATCACATAGCAACCAGTAATCAATTTTTTAAGTAATAAACACTTCAATATCACCAATCCACTATTGTCATGTAAGTAAAATTGGCAATCTAGAAAAATAAAACACTTGGAGTATTTGCTTTAACAAAGATTCCACTGTTTTATCGATTAGATTTTAAAATGGTTTATGCTACAAACGATGATACAGTAGTTGTACTCGAAACAATAGGATATGATTAAAAATTTGAAACTCCAGCGGCTTACCGTGCAGATGAAAATCCAGAGTATTGTTAGGAACATATTCATAAACAAGAAGCCTCTTGCCACCAGAGATGCAATATCCAACCAGTGAAACAAGATGCCTATGATGAACCCGAGTTATTATCTCAACCTCAGCCTGGAATTCACGCTCACCCTGTCCACTTCCAGTTTTCAACTGTTTAATCGCAACTTCCTTGCCATTGGCAAGTACTCCTCTGTGTACATAACCAAAACCACCTTGCCCAAGGAGATTTGCATCAGAGAAACCATCAGTTGCCATAGCCATTTCTTCATAAGTGAACGTACATCTTGAGAAGCTTAGAGAAACATCAGGAGATGGAGATGCAAGTGGTACATCAGACCCAGAATAGTTGGACCCAGAACCTCCACTGCTGCCGATCTTATTCAGAGGTGGAGTCGGAAGAGGACCAGGTGAGTGTGGAGGGAGCAAAGAAACTGTTGGTGGAGGAGGAGGAGGTCGAGGAGGCACTTTGACACCATGATCTTGTCGAGATGAAGCGTGGTATTGTTTCTGCAAATATTCACCATACCAGTCATCTGAAAAACCAACACACTCAAACAGTTCAAGATCCTGATTGATACAAATTCCACAATGCAACTAAAAAGATACTCCAAAGCAATGACCAAACATTAATGACTACAGTTCTCCTCAACAAAAATAGTAAGAATGCCAATTATAGCTCCAGATATGCAACTGAAAGAAGTTAGCACCTGTTAAATGTGAATCTTAGTTGCTAAAGTAGACAGAAATCGTTCGCCTCTTACATTAACTTAATACCTTCAATAATACACATCCTCAATAAACTTTTCCGCTGCTGTTATGCAACAACATGATGGAGGAAATTCTACTCTACACCACCCTATATTGCTCAGCTATGGCAAGTTTAATTGAATCTCATGTGAGTTCAAGAATGCATCCCCCAAAACATAGAAATGACAGCTTAGAATGCTCATCGATGATTCAAGATCCCTCTACCCAAGGAGGAGATAACAGATTTGTGGGATCAATGGTGAAACCAGTTGATGCATTATACCTTCAGTATTTCTAATGCTTCACTGACTTGAAACATAACCTTTGGTAGTTATCCAAGAAACTTGTTACCCTCTCATCTAATTTTCTCTCCATGTCTGTCACAAAACTAGTAATAAGTTTGGTGAGGTTTCTCTATCTGATTTGGTTGACAATATACCAGAATCTATCAACTGTTGCAAAATTTCAAATTTAAAGTCAGATGCATCAATCATTCTCACAAAAAGACAGCTTGGAATACATCTTGCAGTTGCTTAGGCCATAAGACTTAGACCGGAATCTTGTACTATTCTGTTTATATATTTTTCTTTTTCACCAACAACTAGATCTCATGGACAAGCACAACAATCTTGAATTCTCAGTGACGATCTGAATCTCCGTCTCTCACATAAAATTCTTAGTTTCATTGGACAACAATCTACCTACCAACTAACAAGTTATGCATCATATGTACATATTCCCCTGTTTAAATGGTAAGGGAAATTACAGAGAAAGAAATTTTCTTACAGTAAAACCTAACAAAATAAAAAACAGTTCTAAAATAAAGATGATAGAAGATAGATTTATGGAAGAACAGTGAAGCAGAACCAATCTAGATTTCAGTGTTTTTCGCTTGAGATTATTCATCTATATGTAATGTTAGAATTTTAAAAAAAACAATTTTTTTCAGAAATTAGTGTCGAATTAACATGGTCGGACGTTTTCTTGCAGGAATAGACGGAAGCGAACCTTCGTAGTAATGGGGCGGGTGGTGTGGGGACAATAGCGGTGGCAGGCGCTTCCTTTTCCGACAATAAACGCATAGGAAGCTCAGAAGAAATAGGATAAGTACCCCTCCAACCGCGACTCCGACCACGACCGGCGTCGATACCGAGTTCGACGACGACTGCGGCGGTGGCGAGCGCGGAGACGGAGGAGGGTGCGGTCTCGGCGACGGAGGAGACGGAGTCACGCGCGGCGAGGGAGGCGAGGGAGATCGACCAGCTAGAGGAGGTTGATTCGAAGACGGCTGAGGAGAAGGGGCGGGAGGGCTGGAAGGCTGCGGGGAGGCCGCAGGCTGAGAATCGGGCGTGGTGGCGGCGGGGGGTGGAGAGGGCGACGCCGGAGGCGGAGAGGGGGGAATTGGAGACGCTGGAACAGGCGGTGCAGCCGCCGGCGAGGGGGAGGAGGCCGGCGGCGACGAGGAGGAAGTGGACA
This sequence comes from Zingiber zerumbet, assembly GCA_037833815.1. NCBI lineage: Eukaryota > Viridiplantae > Streptophyta > Magnoliopsida > Zingiberales > Zingiberaceae > Zingiber > Zingiber zerumbet. The sequence continues at coordinate 6,198 of JBBMJZ010228653.1, forward strand.
TGGCGTTGTGGGTGGCTCCTTCTCCTCGTCTTTAGTCTCTATGCGTCCTTTTTTTTTCTCGAGTGCATGCGATCACTTCCGACGCAGTGAAACATAAATAAAAGTTAGCTCTCTGACTCCGTCCACAGTCCACCGTTGAAAAGTTGAGTCGCCCTGGGAATCGTTGCCTACATTGACCAGACAATGTGAGATGCAACCTATTCTGTGTCTGGAAGATAACATCAGATCCTACCAAATCGAATAGGGCCCTCGCAGTCTACTTCATTTCGTCGTAACATTAAGAACCGGACGAACCATTCCGGTTCAATCAGAACCGAAAATAGGCTGCAAAAAAAATCAATCCGATCTCATTTGTTTGAAAATTCCAATTCAGCCCCATTTTTGGACTGTAATTATCGTAATATTTATGAACAAGATCTGCATTTTATATGTTTTACGTATAGAAGTACAAGTATGCCTTGATCATCTACATTAATAGTTTAACAGTGACGTTAGGGAAGATCAATTTTTAATAGATATAAAATATATGATATTTGGCCCTTTTTATAAAAAAAAAAAGAAAAAGGAAAAAAAACCTGCACTAGACCACTCGCACTAAACGATATCATCTTTTCTTCCTATACATACAAAAAAAGCAATATATTATTTTTTAAAATATTATTTTATAAATGAAGTTTTGTTCGGGTTAGGAGTCCATCTATAAAATTTCTCGATGAACATAATAAAACTAATAATAATTATTATTATTATTAAAGTTGAAATCATATGCTTAGAAGTGAATTAGCTTCGAGAAGAAATGTTTGACAATTTTTGCAATTATGCGTGAAAGATTGGAAATTTTTTTATTATTTCTTCAGTTTTAAGATGTTGAAAAAAAAAGGCCCCTCCTTTGTTTGTTCGCGAAGAAATGAAGTCAATGCTCCATGCAAAACCGAAATGCGAAACAAATAAAAATCAACTCAAAGAATTAAGGGCAAAACTTAAAAACAACATCCCAAAATTAAGAGAAACATATAAACGCTTTTTTTAAAACAAAAAAAATAAATAGACTTTTTATTCATGATTTTATTTTAAAAATGTCCTTTGACCTAGTATTACATTATATTTAAAGCAGGCTTATGATTTAAGATTTATATAAAAATTACTATATAAAAATCTATAATGTATTTAAGGTGAGTTTAGGATTGTAACATCTACAAATAACTTATACAACTATTTTAAAATAATTTTAATGACGATTACGAAATCAAGAGATATTTTTAAAACAAAATCCTAAGAGAGACGCCGAATTAATTTTTTTTAAAAAAAAAAAAAGGTACTATGATTTATCAAATTTAAGATGCCCTTTTAATTTTTGCTCAAAAATTAAATCAAAATTATAAATTAATAACTGAATTAACCATACTAATGGTTAGGATGAAATGATAAGATTTTAGAAACATAGACCACTTTGATAGTTTTATTAATTTTTTTAAACTATTTTTTTTTTCAAATACTGAAACTCCTCTATTCCTAAATATTAAAATCCCTTTTATTCATAATAATCAACTAATTACAAATAGAACTCATAATAAAAGCATATCGACTTTTGATCATATTCCATATTTTACGATCTTCATCCCCTGTTCTTATCACAGTAAACAAAGTTACCGCAACTCACGAGCTCGTTGAACAATACGATATTCGGGTCTGATCGCATGTCAAAGATATCATTCATCACCAGAATGTTTAAGGTCAACTCATTCATGTTTTGTTCAAACAAGTGCAGGTCCTTTTGGTTCGCTTGATAGCGTTCCAGTATGATCTCCGTTACTCGCAGATTGACAAGCTCCATTGTCGTTAGCATTTGCGCTCGATGTTTGTATAGGCAAATCCATTTTGTTCGGGTTTATCTTGCTTCCGGAAATGGCAATGGCAATGTCGTTTGGGAAAAGGTCGCGAAGCACAAATGCGTGAACCATAGTCGAAGTTAGAAGAGATGCCACGGTTATGATGGATATGGCTGTGAGTGCAATTGATAAAATCCGAGTGAATATGTTTGTGACTTCCACCGAGTATCGAATGGTAGCAATAGAGGCACCCGTCATTGGAAAAGTGTACGCCCACCAAGCAAGCGAGAACCTGAATGATTGGTTGGGAATAAGAACAGTGGATTGAAATTTAAGAACAAAGTAGCGAAAATGACAACTAAGGTGGAGAGCAAGTAGTACCTAAAACCGCGAAAGAAGTTAATGCGAACAGCCTGCAAAGGTGAACAACAAGATATTAGATGGAAGCAGAAGTAGAAACTACAACTTATATTGTGTTTACTTGACAGGAGTAGGAAAGAAAAGAAAGGTACAAAAAAAACTAGAATCACTAATTTCTCTTGTTCACTAGAAAATAGAGAGGAAGCAATTCATTGCTGCCTGATTTCTCTACCTCAAATTTCTCTCTAATCGGGCAGAAATAGATGTACATGACTTTTGAGTATTTAATAAACACAAATGAGTAATTAATATTGCCTCTTTCTTTTCGATTCTAAGTAAACAAGAAGAAAGAATAGAGTGAAAGTAAGATACTAAAATCCTTTTCTTTTCTCCTTCTGATTCTCCAAGTAAACACAACAAAGGATAAAAATAAGTTGATGTGTGAGAGAGACTTACAAGAGAAGCATATAGGAAGAGCGCAATGAAGTAAGCAATCCTCGAACCATATCCAAACTCCCCAGTTATTTTGGCCCATGCCATGCTGGCAACGCTAGGGGCTGCTACAAACAGAAAGAAAACAGGATGAAGATCCTTGGGTAGCGTTTCATTTGTTGGAAGCCTCTGGTAAAGAGTCACAAAGAGTACACAATAATGAGCCAGCCCGACTGCGAAGAAGAAGATAGGCCCTTCTTTAAGCCCCATAGAGGCACCAAGCAAAGCGCCTACAAAATTTCCCACGATCGATAGGTGGTTTGATGGATTTGCAACTTTTGATAACCTTCGTCGCCCTCCAGACATCCATTGGCCATATATTTTAAGCTCGAGTAGGAAAATTGGACCCATTAACACATACCATAGAGCTGCATGAAGCTTGATACCAATTGAAGACGGTATACCAATGGCTAAGAAGAGACAAGATATCCATGGAGCAAAGAAGAAGTTAACTCGGATGGGATGATAGTACTCGCGAAGGACAGCCTCAAAGTATAAAATGATCTTCAGAATATAGATAGATGAAATGATGCCTAGTAACGCAAGTGAAAGACACCACAGAACAAGGTTGACGGTCAGACCAAAATGAAGAAAACTTGTGGATGGTGATGTAGCCAATGTCTTCCACAGGATAGCTTGGCTACTAACGCCAAGGCATATACCGAAGGAGGACACGGGAAAGCGGAGAAGAAAAGGCCACTTTTTATCTTCAGGAAGAACCAACACCTCTGACGCCTGCAAAATATCAATGGTATGCCACTCATCTAAGAATTGCATCGATGCAGATAAAATGTTACAGCTCCTAATCTTCTGTTCACAGTGACAAGTACAAAACATACCTTTAGCTTGTCAAGTTCAGGTCCTTCCAATGCATCAAAGAAGCGGTGTGCAGGCACAACCTCTCGTTTAGTATTCTTTGTCAAATTTTCTATCTCAGGTTCTGGTGGCTTACCGCGTAGGTTAGATATCTGCTTTTCAAATTTTCCAGACCAAGTCTTGAAAGAATCATATCGTTTGTCCTTAAATTTATTGTTCTCAGTTAGGACATCGGGAGTTGCTGTAATGTAGGACCTTCCAACTGACATCGGTTGAGAGTGAAACTTGGCTTCCCTTTTTTGATGCACACAAGAGTTAGCAGTGACATGATTTTTTAGCTCGCCATACGAATGTTCTGCCCGAAACACTGTAGGTGATGAAGGCATGCTGATTGAAATGGAATGTGCATGAGAAAGCCCACCCGTTTGATCTTGTGAAGTCGGTAAGACCACACTATCCGGTCGTTCTTGTATGTCATCTTCAATAACTTCTGGCACCTAAAATGTGTAAACAGCCAACAGAAATGTCTTTTAACTAGCATGAAAAACTAATGGTTGAAATCAAGTAATCAACTAACCTATGGGCAAAGTATTCACATGTAAAAAACATTGAATTCTTAAATTTTGAGACGATTAATTACATGAGCATCAGTGAATAGAACCACAAGGATGACTAACAAACAAATAGAGACCAAAAGTTATTTAAGACATCTAAACAACAATACGATAGTCTTGCATAGAACTCAATCGAGATGCATGTAGTTTATCCCAAATAATTGAGATTAGTGACCTAGCTAGATGATTGTTAGGGTTGATCTAATGTATTTTCTGTTATTGTATAAACTACAAAGTATATTTTCAAGTGGGGTGAATTAATCCCGCTCATGTTAAAGTGGCTACATCCCTATTTGAGGCTAACATAGATTGGTTACGCAGATTATTGGTAGATAGAAACTAGCAATCAAAAGAGTACATGACTTACTTCAAAAAGTGCAGTGTCACTTCGAGGACTTGGAGTTGTATCAAACCCAGAAATCGAATTAGATGCAATGTACTTGAAAATAGATGGAAACCTCTCAGAATCAGAACTCTCCTTTGTGGAGCTTAGGTTTTCTTTACCATCCATATAATTTTGAAACCTACACACAAAAGGGGGGCACCTATGAGTATCAGAAAAACAAAAGCCGGTGAACAAAGATCGCTAAAGTATACATACATATATACATAAGCATGAATGAAGGCTAGATACAAAATTCAGTTACATCTTGAGAATGTTGCAAAAACACAGCATATAACACAAGCTGCTGGTAGTTACTTCTGTTCACGGTACCACAGATTCAGTTACGGCACTAATTACAAGTATTCTGAATTCATCTCCCACGGAGAAGTAACAGCTAAATAAGCTGTTCCAGTTAGACTTTCCATTGATCAAAGCCTCAAAATGATCTCACAACTGTTCATCTATAGAATGTAAATCCAAACTTGGGCAAAGGAATTAAAAGAGAAAGCTATGACAATAGACATGGAAGAAGTCCATTCTAACCAACTCTCGACAATGAAATTTGCACTCCGAGAGTTCAAAAAACACTTATTGCAATAATGTGTGTCCTTTTTTTGCTACTTCACTAACGAAAACAAGTGAACTGCTGTTTCTTCACTAGCCAAATTATCTTCAGTGAAAATGGACAGTAGGGGTTAGGAATAAAAATCTTCCTCAGAATTAATTGATCTTTTTCATTTTATTTTATCGACCTAGTGTATGTAAGATTGCCAAACAATACAAGTAAGTCTGTCCAAAATCCAAGAGAATGAGATGATTGGATATGTTACAGAAAACAGCCATTAGCATTCTGTTTGGTCAAATATCTAACTCTCATGGATCAAAATGTATGTATAATTGACAAAAAAAAAAAATCAATCTAACAAAGATTCTTTACATGCGATTTGCTCTATTCATCTAGTGGTAAGGGACAAACTAACTGGACTGATTCAGCCATTCAGGTAACTATGCATCAACAAAATCTAGCAAGTGAATGCCCTCCAAGAACTCTCATTATCAATAGCCAAACTAGTCAAGAACAACGACTCTGAAAAGGATGGATCCTCCTGAACTGCAAAATGTGATTTTATATCGACGCATCGGATGAGAAAACCTAATGCGAGAGCGAAGCGGAATCAGTATAGATACCTTCACTAGAAAAGGGATTCTTGTTCCTACTCTGAAAATGAACCTCCTACTATCTAATGGCGCCGAAGAGCGAACGATTTCGCCGACGGGAAGCTTCCGCCGCGAGCGGAGGGGATCCTTCGCTCTTTGGGAAGAATGCAGACTGCCCGAGAGATTTTTTGCCATCGCGCTGCTCCATTGCCTTTTTTTCTTTTTCTTTCTTTTTTCTTTCTTTTTTTCTTTTTTGCGATGGAAACAGATCCCGTGAGATGGCTTCGTTCCAGCGAAAAAAAAGGAGCGCCCAAATCTGGCGCTCATCGTCGCGGGGATCCCCAGCTTGAAGGCCTCGATTGCAACACTGCGACAACGAGACGAGTCGAGAAACGCGCGATCGGCGCTACAGGGGGACCCACGACACAGTCAGAAATCTGCGCGCGTTGACCGGTTTCATTAAACGAACGGTCCAGATTTCCAAAAATGTGCTTCGAACGGCCGAGATCTCTCGACGTGTCCATTCGGCTGCCGCAAATCTGTCGTGCCAGTTGTGGCGATGATTCTGGCTCACCGCTGCGAAATTTTAGTAGCTCTTTAAAGTTATATTTATTTTCAAAATGTTCCTCAATTCACTCAAAAGCATGATTATGTTACAAAACTACTCGTAAAAATATATTAAAAATTATATATTTTGATAACGTGTTAATGATTAGGGGTGAAAAGATAAGAATTTGAAAAATATTAAGGATATTTTGATAATTTTAAAACTTGCAAGATATTCTTTTAAAAAAAAAGAGAAAATATTATGGTTCTGTTCTATATATAAAGAAACAGAAGTGGTGCTTAAGTTCTGTCCCTCAAATTAATTCTTTTTTTTTTATTTCCAATCTGTATATTCTTTCTGAGATCAAATAATCAATCATTTACTATAAAAATTATGAAAAAAAACTTAAAATTTCAAGATGCTTTTTATCTAAATTCTAGCCTCAAGAGAGTACAGTGATAAAGAAAAAAAAATCTAATTGCATATGAAAACAGGTTAGGTTTTTCTTTTTTTTAAAAAAAAAAACCTCTAAAATGATAGAAATATAGCACTGAACCATCATTTCATCTGCTGAAGAACAGATGAAAATAATAAAATTAATGAAACTGAGATATGAAATCCTACAGAAGAATATATGCCTTTTTCAGTCAATAAAACCTATTTTTTCAAAAAAAAAAGAAATGAAAGGATAATAGAAAAAGATTGAAACAAAAACATTAATGAACTGAAAATAATGACTCACCAGAACTGCACTCAGAAACCCCTCCTATGCTCTCTTCTCCAGGAACAGGAATTAAATCTATCACTCCAAAGTATTTATACACCAGTGAACATGAATATTTAGGAGCAAATTAATTAAATATGATCTGAAGGAGAGATTGAGACAGATAAGATCATGCAGACATCTGAAATGACAGTTCAAGAACAGCATGCGTATATATAATGATATGAACGCACTAACTTTTGGTGAAAATATTAAGCTGCTATCAGTTTGATGTGGCACAGGAAACTATTATATTAAGATATCTGAAACCTCAAATTATGCATGAATCACAGGGTCATAGAGTGGGTGCGTCCTAAACATTAATTAATAAATGAAGGCATAGTTGATGAACAAACACGCAAGATATAGCTGTGGCACACACAAGTAACAGCTGTCTCATCACTCTCGTTCTTCCCTATTATGAAGTATTTTTCCTTGTATACTTAATGATTCTATCTGTTCTGCTCAAAGAGGAGAGGCAAGAACTTGGTGTTGTCAGGGATCCTAAATTTGAAAGAAAAGCTCAGATTACATTAGCTTAATCTTTTTTTGTGAAAGAATAGTTTGATACAATTTTGGAAACATTGATACATATCATGCTCCAGTACTGGAAGTTGCTTGTCCAGTGTTGATGCACAAATCTAACTGCCGTCTGAATTGCAACAGCAAACAAGCTTTGGACAAATTTATAGATCTTTCCACACCTTGTTTGTATGACAGAACTGAATACTCGAGTCCATTTATTGATAGAATCATGACTCGACCCTTCGTTCGATGGCAATTTCCTTTAGGTTATCTGTGGGCATCTTTGCAGTTACTGGTAAATCAACTAGCATGTGAGGAGGGGCAAAGTACATGTGCAGTGAGATCATGCAGATTATAATGCCCAAGAAAAGCTGCAAAATAAAGTCATAATATTATGTGAATGCTTGGGTGATTTGTTTCTTCTTTAGATCACATAATTACCTGCAAAGTAAGCTTGAGTCCGAAAAGAAATACAGATAGGAGCATCGTCAGTAACATCGCCATGGAAGTTGAATACACCTGGAGGGTGAGAAAATTCCAAGAATCATAAGCAGTTACAATTTGTTGCCAGTATAAGATGAACCAATGTTGATTGGTGTACAAGAAAGAGGATGAGATTTTCTCCCGATAGGACACAGAAATATTAACATGAATATATGATCGGAATAACTTCCCAAGTTATGGCAACCTCCTGATTTGGAAGTTCTCAATGACCCTGCAGCTAAAACTCTTAAGTCAACTGACTGCAGATTTTTTTTTTTTTTAAGTGTAGCAAGAAAGGGCAATATATTTTCTCAATCGGAAAAACAAGATAAGTACCTAAAAAACAAAGTAAATCAGGAACATCACATCAAATATCATAATAATCCATAAAACCGTGTTATAGTTTGCAGTGCAGACGTTAAAAATCCCCATTTAAATTTCCCAAGTATCAAAGGTCCTTAATCAATATGCCTACTTTATGCATGTCTTGATTTGGGCATTTAATTAATCACGTTAAAGTCATAGAAGAAAGGCAAAATACATACCTTTACAATATTGTCTGCATATTTCATCAACCATGAAACTAACAATCCAGAAGATCCTAGGTTCAATACAACTAGCCATGTTGTGACAGTGTATCCATTAAGAAGGCGTTGCCACCATGGTCCGTTCTCAAACTGAACTCTAAAATCATCAACTATAAGTCGTGCCATGTTAAAGATCGCACCAAACCTGACAGTAAAACATTATGCATGACTTATTCCATGTATTTCCTGATTCTAGTTCTTACGAAAGTTGAGTAGCAAATGCAAATGCCCTCAAAAAAGCAGAAATCATAAAAGGGTATTTAAGGTGCATACGTATATAACTGGACATTCTGCCAGTAAAGGCTGTCATTGTTCTTCTTCATCAGGTATTCTGTGTAAACACCTGCTAGTGCAGAGAGACAGGCCGACAAGAGTCCCAACATGTAACCTTGTATAGGTGCTGAAAATAGTGAGTCACAAGATGCCTCTCCACAACCTTTCACCTGCATTGTGTTAGAAATTTTAGAACTATAACTGCATTGACTTGGTAGTTTAGCAGATTGCGGTACCAGAATCAGGTAGTGAGTACTTAATTCATTCATCATTCACCGAGTTGGACTTTCTAATGATGTTCTTTATCAAGAACATTTAACAACCAAAATCTGTAAACAGAAAATGCAATAACTCACAATATAATTCCAGCTAAATGTCACAGGACATGCATACACATCAAATAATTGGCCACTAAATTTAAAAGAAAGCCATAAATATCAAAAGATTAGAGTTGAGACTAAGAGAGAAAAAGTGAAAACCAAGGAAACAATAGATCACTAGAATGAAGAAACAACCTGGCTGGTAGTTGTTCCTATAGTTAACAGAACAATTGCCATCCACTGAAGAGTAGTCAACTTTCTCTTCAAAAAAAACCTGCTCATCAAAAGGAAAAGAATTCATAGTTATAAGCCATCAATGCATAAGTAATAAATATAAACATAAGAAAGAAGATTGACCAGACACCTTAGAACAAGTGCATTCTCATATCATGTGCAACAATATCTAATACATATACTACTACACTAATGAAAATATTCATTTAAAGTATCAAGCCCTAATAAGTGAGCCACTTTCATTTCTCCAAATTAAGATTCTAGAAGAGCTAAGTTATTGTACATTAGGATGGGACACGATGCTGCAATTGAAATTGGATATGGCACAATGCACAGGCTGGCCCAGTACCTGAATAAGATGCCAGTTGTGACAATTTTCAGATTGCCCATTATCTGATATGTCGATGGATCCACATAAGTCAAGGTGGCAAACTGGACATTGTTGTGAATGAGATATATAATAGAAGGAATTGGAAACAAACGGATGCTCTTCCATTCCATATTCATCCTTGGAGGTGAAGATGACTGGCTCTCCTTCCAAAGGAAAAAGCTAGACACCACGAGCTGATATTTGCAAGAAGACATATGGGTTAGAAATAGTAAAGCGCCCTTATGACAATTTTCAAACATGGGAAGTTAAAATAGAAGGCCTGGAAGGATTGTACAGATGTACCTTAAAAACTTCTGCAAGAAATGGAATGGTAGCATAATCATAACTGTACTTTCCATTGCTTTGGGATAGCGTAGTCAAAATTCCCTGGAATGTAAGCAGATATTCTGGCAATTATTCCTTCTCTACCATTAGTTATGTGGAGTTCTAAGTTTCTTAATAGTGGTGTAATTTCATTAAAGTATGGCCAAAACATTTACAAACCCTAACAATGATGAAATCATGCATGATGCTCCCTATATACAAAAGTTCAAATACAAAAATAAGCTTAAGAACCTAGAAATATGATTAAACTAAATTGTCGATTCTTTAAAGTTTAGAAAGACAACAATATGTATATCCATATTAATAATACATGGGTATTAAACTATAAAACAAGTATTGAGTTCATCAAAATACTTTACTAGCTATGATGAAGATGAGAATGAATAATCAATTTTCTAAGCAACTAGCGTGTGAGATTTGGAATAAATCAATATGACATAGGAATATAGAGTAGGAAACGTTGAAGTAGAACAAGTACAGCGGCAATATGACACTATAACACTCTTTAGCTATTCTCTGAGCCAGGACAAGTATAGTGGTGATATGGCACTCTGTAGCTATTCTCTGTGACGTGAACAACCATTTGGGAGGGGAACAACCTGTTAATATAAGCACACATTGGCGCACATCATTTGTTATGCGTAACTATTGGTGTGGAGCATTCTTGAGACACCCATCATGACTCAAACATAGGAGTTTGGCACTAATAACATGCTGAAGAGGGACACACTCATTAGTCGTTCCATCCTAAAGCGACAACATATGGGAGGGTAATGCCCCTCAACTGAAGCACACTGCCAAATACCATAGTTGGTTATGTTGCATGGATTCACCTTGTACTTAGTCGAGCCATCTAAATTAGCTTTCGAACAAACTCCATCATTATGACATCCTCTGATTAGGCATTTCATGGATAGCCCTCCATTTTTCAAAGCTAAATGCTTAAGAAGGTAATATTTCATATTTTCCTATATGGTTGATTGCTAAACTAGTGTGCATAAAGAGACTATTTTCATGAATGCGTTTAAAAGTGAAAGGCATCTTAGACATCCTATTATCTACACAGAGAAAAGCACAAGACTTTACTGAAAATTGCTCACTAAAAAAGGAAGCAAGCCCCTCAAAGATGTCATGATCAACAAAAAAACACTCAGCGTCACTGAGCCTCGAAACATCCCATTTGCTAAAAGAAAGGAACTTCATTGTCTCCTTGTGCGAAGTTTGACACAGATTGTTGCCAACAACAGCAAAAAGTGTGCCAAAATTTCCAATACCAAACCAAAAGAGAGAGAAACGAAACCAAGTAAAACAATTTCAGCATTTTAAATCTCACTGCATAAGAGAACATCGCACAATCAATCACGAAATAAATCCACTAAAATCTTTTTCCCGCATCGTACACAAACAACCATGTCAATCTTTCTTCAGTAACTTACAGTGTAAACCTACGAAACGAGCAAGAAAATCAAAGAGATCAAGAGATCGGAGGAGGAGAAGGAAGCGGAGACTCGAATTTGAGGTTTACCAAGAGATCTAACCTGTGAACTCGTTAGGAGAGTGAGAAGAGCCGCAACGAAATACCAGCGCATCACCGCCCCTCCTCGCTTCCCCTCTTCCTCTTGCTCCAAAAAAAAAAAACAGTCCGTAACAAGAGAAAAGAAGATTGAAGCGTGTAAACATATCACGTGTTACGAATGATGGCCGTTTTAAAGAGAATATAACGGGTCAAAATTTCGGGGTTGCGGCTGATCCGGCCAGCGAACTCTGAGCCCGGTTTCATCTGGCGACCGGTATTAGCCGGTACCTGTTGTGACTTTACGAACCGTTTAATTTAAATGTATATATACAAATTCATTGTAATTGACTTAATAAGGTTTATGTTAAAAATAATTCATATATTTAAATAGCGAGTATTATTTATAATTAAGAAGTGTTGACTAAAATTCGTTCAATTTTAAATAAATGAGTTATTAAAGATAAGTTTTAAAATTTATATCTTTAAATATTTATCTTTATTTCTAATGTGTATCTATTTTTTAAAAATACTATGTAAAATTTTATTTATGAAATATATGTTCTTGACAAATTTAGTATTTGTTCATTTTTATTGAATATACAACATTTAATTAAATAAATAAGTTTTAAAATATATCAAACTAAAAAATAATTTTATTTATGAATATTATATAGAAATAAAGTTTACGAATCGTGCATAAAACTTTAATCAAATTTATAAATAAATAAATAAAAACTTTAAATGAACAATAAAAAATCATTTATATTATTTTGGTCATAAAACTAGAGAACAAACTTAAATCACTCATGTCTTTAACTACTGTAGGCTCGTGTTGAACTACTACTTGACGCATTGGAATATAATTAACTTAGGGGGCGTTTAGTTTAAGGGAATAGGAGTGAGGAATGAGAATGAGAATCATTAATTGCCATTGTTAATGTTTGGATTATAAGAATAGGAATACAAATAAGGAAATGAATCCTTGAAATTGGGTAATAACTCATTCACATGTACCCCCCTTCAATGAGTCATTACCCTATTTTCATCAATCAAAATATTCCTTTATTCCTAAAATACCCTTGACCTAAAACTAAAATTTTTTCCCTTAATATCAAATATCAAAATATATTTATTTATTTATTTTTTCATATCATTTCTCTCTCCTTGTTCTCTCTCATCATAATTTCTCTCTCATGATTTTATAACACACTTTCTCTCTCCTTAATCTCTCCTATCACACTATTTCATTTTTTTTCTCATTATACTTTCTCTCTCATCATCCTTTCTCTCTCCTCAATCTCTCCCATCACACTCTCTCTTCTCCTTTTTTCTCATCACACTTTCTCTCTCCTCAATCTCTCTTGTCACACTCCCTCCTTTTTTTTCCTCAACACACTTTCTCTCTCATCATACTTTCTCTCTCCTCAATCTCTCCCATCACACTCACTGTTCTCT
>JBBMJZ010229053.1:0-19260 GCA_037833815.1 Zingiber zerumbet
AGCCGTGCCGGCATGCATTGTATTTATTTGGTTTGTGTGGGCTTTCCTGTATCGTTTTTCCGCTGTGTTGGTTTTTCATACGGCCGAGTAGGCTGTTAAATATTTATATAACTGCGTGGTTGTTATCTCTTTTGTTCCAGCCGAGTGGCTGATGATATATACTGCGTGGTTGTGTAAATATTCCAGCCGTATGTGGCTGATGTATATTTTGCTTGTATCTATGTTTCAGATTGTCACCCGTACAGGGGAGATGCTGTCGGATTTTTGTCTGGCAGGGACTCCTTTGGGGGCGTGACACTGTTGAACTAGTCTTGAATTCGAGTGTGAAGTTGGCTTGCCGATTCACCTTCCTGTATTTTTATATTGTATAATTTATTAAGAATTAAGTCTCGTTTGCTTACTTTAGTGTTAGAAGTACCCTTGTGTAGCTCGATTAACTTCTCCCATAGGTCTTTAGCACTTGTAAATGGGCTGACTCAGTTCAGCTATTCTTTCATTAGTCCGCATTATAGAGTACATGTTGCTTTGGCACTAGCCTCAATATTCTTCATCAGATTGGTGTCCCAATTCTCACAGGATACTAGTTTTCCAGTGTCGTCGAAGGGGAGCACGAGGCATGTTTGAATGATCATCCACATCTCGATTTGCGTCTTGAGGTGGTACTCTATTCGACCCTTCTAGTAGCTAAAGTCTTCATTGGAGAAAAGATGCGAGTGTGCTGTGTTGTAAACTTCTTTGGTAGGACATTGTTAAAGAGAAATCTCGCACATAATAGAAAATAACGAACGTTCCAAGATTTAGTCTTGGATTAGTAGTGTGGGAGTAAAATATAGTAAAAACTCGAGTGATGTTTGCACTGACCTCAAGAAATGAAAAAAAAACTTGATTGCAAAAAAAACTGATCGGAAAGAGGCAACTGTACTAATTCTGATCGACTCCAAAAAATTAAAAAATAGTACCACAAAAAATTTACTTGAATGGTGATTTCACTGATTTGAAGCATCCCTGCTCTGATATCAATTATAGAATTGATGCGTGATAAGGAAAGGGGGGGGGGTAAATATTACTTGTGGTTTTTTCACTCATTTCGGAAAACACAAAGTAAATGTAGCGGAATAAGGAAATAAACAAAAGCAATGCTAACAAAGTTTCTTTTACTTAGTTCGGAGTCTTTGATGACTTATATTCCAAGTCCAACGATCATTGATAGCTTTGATGGGAAATCACTATAGATTTAGAAATAACTACAAATATTAAGTACAATTAAAAACTTTGTTACCAACAATAAAATAGTAAGTAGAAGTTCATCTATTGTTGGAGTAGCGGTTGCACGTCATCGAAACATTTCAGAGCAACTCACAAGTGCATAAGTAGTTCTCGATTCTGTGTTTCGAAGTGCTGGCCGAGACCCCTTTTTATAGCCACCTCAGACCTGATCCAGATCCACTGATCTCGGGATCAGGTTTGACCCGACTTTGATCGGTCGATTGATCCCCCGAATGGGTCGACCGATCCTACCTGAATTGGCTTAGCTTCCCATCTAAGTTCTGTTGCGCGAATAAAAGTCTTCGTTCAGTCGACCGATCCCTAGCTCATCTGGTCTGATCAACTCGGCTCGACCACGTCGACGCCTATCCATTGTTCGGTCTACTGAACCCCAGGTTCGATCGACCGATCCCTTGGTCGAACCCAATCAGCTTGCTAGAAATTAAATCTATTTGCTTGGAGGTTTGGTCGACCAATCCCCGGTCCGGTAGACTGATCAAGGCCAAAACTTCAACCTTCAAAATGTTAGTTTCCCTACAAAACAGAGTTAGATAAATAGCAAGCAATATATGAAAATAACTTTTGATATCCTTTAGATTGTTTGGTTATGATTTTTAGATTTCTTGGAAACCCTAGGTTGAATCGACGCCTACTATTCCCTCAATGAGGAATGCGTCCTCACTTACTCCTCTCAGAAGAAGTTACCTATTGCTAGTCCAGTCCTCTAGACAGATTGGACTTTTGCTCAGCACCCTAGACTTTAGGTCTTTCCCACTAGATGTCCGATCCTCGACCCGTCCAGTCTTTCACCTGGTCCGCGACCACCAAGATTTTCACCTAGAGTCCCCTACTCTAGGATTTCACCCAAAGTACACAACCCACCAAGATTTTCCAGAACCTAGGGTTACCACCCCTTAGAACCTAGGGTTACCTCCCCCTAGGGCATTCCACCTGCCTAGAATCTACTAGGACTTTTGCCTAAGTACACTTAGAACTTTCCTGCAAGCTCAATCACATTAGTTAAACAACAAGACATCTTAATTTTTTAATCCTTTACCATTATCAAAACACAGGTTTGATCGTTTGGTGCTCCCTGCACCAACACTTATGACATAACCCTGCACTTGTGGTTCATAACAAGTTTTTGGCGATGCTATAGGGGTGGCCACAGACAGAGA
The DNA here is from genome assembly GCA_037833815.1 of Zingiber zerumbet. NCBI lineage: Eukaryota > Viridiplantae > Streptophyta > Magnoliopsida > Zingiberales > Zingiberaceae > Zingiber > Zingiber zerumbet. The sequence continues at coordinate 2,445 of JBBMJZ010229053.1, forward strand.
TCTCAGGGGAAATCTAATACAGCACCAGACATTGTACCTATGCCCCCTGATCAAGTAGGATTGTCGCATACACCTTCGCCAGTACCTTCTTGTGCACCATCGCCAGTATGTTCCCCTTCGGTAGTACCTTCACCGCTCGAGTAGCCAGTAGCCACTTTTATTCCTTCCAATTACTTGGTTGCTAAAAGGCTAGACACTCGAGAGTTTATATCCCCTTGTAGAGATTCATAAGTACAATCAAAATATTTTATTTTTTTCAACTATCTTAATCATTTAACATTTTTTGTTTGTAATTTTATGATAGGTTTGATAATTCTATCCGTGTTATTCATGAGATTAATATAATCATAAATAACTATTGGAGAGGGGACTCGAGGAGCTATACAAGCACTCCACCACCAACAAGAGAGTTATGGTGGAGCGAGTTTAGAGTATACTCATTCATTTTATATCTTAAATAAAAGTGAATATATAAATAATTATTTTTGTGATCACATTCGTCATGTACTCAATCATGCAAAGTCAAGGGGGGAAAACCAACATTCATCACCTAGGAAAATTGGACTAGGTTTTTTAATTTTTGGGAAACCGAGTGTAAAAAAGGAGTCACCAAAATAAAACAAATCAATTTTTTAATTTTGAAGATATGCCTATGATATATACAAGAAGCTCTATCAATATTGATTAGCATAGGCGTAGATTAGTAATTTTTTAATTCTCACACTATTTTCTTAATATATTTGACATTGTTTAATTATTTCTAATTATCTTTTTTAGACCAAAGAAATAGGAAAGGAGCATGCATTTATAGATACTTTCTCCCTTACCTTTCAGAATAAAGATAAGACTTGGAGCGGAGACAGAGCTAAAACAATCAAGGTTTGGATAAATTTTTAATGTTAATTTATAACTTAAATTCTATTATTAATGTACTTGCTCTAACTTTATATTTTTTTTGTTCCTAAAATTATGTTATTGTAAATTTATTTTAACTTTTTTTAGTATAATACTGAACAAATATATTGAGCTAGAGGTAGCACAGATATGTTTATGTGTTGCTAGTTTTAATATTGAGGGGTTTGAAGCGTCTATTGGTAATGTTTTAGATTTATGGCTACAAGAGAATAGGGGGCCAAAGGGGAGAGGAAGGATATTTGGAATGGATTCTTTGAGTAGAACTCATAGAGTTGGTCATACATCTTCTTCCTCTTCACCGACCATAAGGACCTAGATACATAACTTAACTAAAGAGGTTACCCAATTGAAAGACATTATATCTGAAAGACATCAAGAAATGAGAGAAATGCACCTATAATAGGACTTGATTTTGTGACATCTTCAGTTTGGTTCTGCTCCAAGTCAGATTCCTCTTGATTTCGGTGATGATATTGATGACGGCGGTGGTGGTGATTATTCGTAAATTTCTTTTGTATGAAATTTTTTTATTTGATTGAGTTTACTTTTTATATAATTTTTTAATACTAATCCTTGCAAAGTTAGCTATATAGGTTTCAATACTTTTATTATGTCATGGAATATTTGATACATGTATTTTTTATTACATGACCTATATATTCTTTTTGTTATGCTTAGTTATAAGTTTTATTTATGTATATGTTTTATGCAATTAAGGATGAATGATATCTTTTACCATCTAAGAAGTACTTGATATATTATGATAATGATTTAAGTTTTATTTAATTTGTTATAATTGTTACGCACGGATATCATTGATATGTTAGATATATTTTTTTGTTATAAATGTTACTTATTACTTGTTTGTAATTTGACATAGCAAAAGAAGAATGGAAGAAGATGAAGGAAGCTCCTAAGGGGAGGGTTTGTATTTTTTTTTTTTTTTGTCTTTTGGATGGCTTGTTAGATTTGTTGTTTGGATATATATTATGACTTGTTGAACTTTGATATGTTTGGATATTATGACTTGTTGAACTTTTTGTTGTTTGGATGTTATTTAATGGTGTATGAATACGATGGGTTTAATTTTGGATTATTTCTTTGAATGTTAATAGGATGTGTTGGATATGTTTAATTCTAGGATGTGTTACTTATGTTAATTGTAGGATATGTTGATGATTATGATGTGTTTGATATGTAAATATGATAAAAGTCAAAACAAGGGAGATGATGGCAAAAAATTTGAGTTTTGGGATAAACTTTGCGACGAAAATATTCTCGTCGTAAACTTATTGTAATTTTGTGACGAATTAGGATTCGTTGTAAATTTTCATCCCAAATTTGTGAAGAAAAAAAATAACTTTTTGGTGCAACATCTTTACAAATATGCAACGTTTTTACAATGAATCTGGATTCATCGTAAATTTGGGACGAAAATATGCTTTTATCGCAAATTTACAACAAAAAAAAGTTCTTTTTGCTGCAGCTTCTTCCCAAATATGCAAACGAAAAATAATTCGTCGCCAATCTACGATGAAAATATATTGTCATCATATATTTGAGATTATGAAATATATAACAAATTAATTTTTGTCTTATTTTGTAGCAAAATCTGTGACACAAATTAAAATTCAGCGCATATTTTATGACAAATTTTCCATAATTTTATTGTAAAATTTAGCAACGATAGATTGATGATGATTTTTTTTCATCGTAAAATTTTTTGGGATAAAATTTTATTAAAAATTTGTTATTCAATTCATTCTAGAATCCCTATTTTTTTTATAGCATTGGATAATCCATGCATGTACAGTATAAGTATATATATATATATGATGTTATGTATATTTTTCTTCTTTCGTTTGAGTGTCTTGCGAGAAAGAAGCTCATCAAGACATTAAATAAAACTGCCGGAGTTAGTTAATTATCAATTTGAGAGACTTTTAATTGTACCCAATTTCCAACGACGATCGAGTCTTGTTTTTCTAGAACGTGGCTTTCGTTGACCATGTTTGTGTGACGCATGGGGAAAAAAATCTTTTACACAATAACTCAGAGATTTATTGACTTTATCCATTAGAACACATTAATTGACCGAGTAATACTTCTATAAATTATATATTTCATAGACAAATCTATACACCAAAAATATAAAAATTAATTTTCTTGTACTTTTCTCTAAATATTTTCTTATCTTACATGATATCAGATCCATTGCACAACCTCCTCTCTCCCTATCTTTTAGATCCATTGCACCACCTCCTCCTCCTCCTCCTCCTCCTGTCTCCGGATTATAGTACCGTGGTAGAGTATCCAGGTTCTCACATAAGTATCCGTAGTTCGATCCCTAACTTTGATGAATTTGCAAGAATTTTTTCTCCAAATGGGGCACACAACCAAAGGATGCTGAGCTTCTTGGCCACCCGCCATGAGCGTTTTCCGATTTACCCTAGTGGATGGTAGAAAAATTCTATGGGGCAGGGTCGATTACTCCTAGGACTAGTTAATGAAGTTAACTAGATTTATCATTGCTCCACCTCTTCTCTTCCTCATGTACCCATAGGATGCTTAGTTGGCTAAAAGAATCCCCTCAGAATGGTCTAGTGGCTAGCGCATGAAATATTACCAACTTGAGGTCTGGGGTTCAAATATTCGAATAGCTAAAGTAAATGTCTCCCTCATGTGCTAGTTACTATTTCAAGGGTTAGTAGCTACCAGTAATTTACCTCCTCCGTATTGGCCTTGGGACGGATTGACGGGGGTTCTAGGGGCGAGCATAGTCGCCTTTAGCCAACTCAGTTCGCTAAAAGGTGACAAACTTGCTACATGAGACAAGGGATCAATTTCCAACAAGCGCATGCCCTTGAGAAAAAAACCCTCCCATCCCAAGCCAACTTTGTTGAGATACTTCAGAGCTAGAGCGGGGGTGAATACCTTATCTCGCTCGCTTGCTCACTTCGTAGATGTTGTAGCGGATAAACTTCAAGCAAAACTTGTCAATACTAACACAAGGATTTACTTGGTATCTACCTCAAGATGAGGTGACTAATCCAAGGATCCACACACGACCACACGACCACACTCTCCACTAAGAAAGCACTCCTTCTTGGAACAATCCGAATGTGAAGAAACCTCGTACAAATTCACACAAGTATACAACTCGAAACAAGAAGTAAATACACATGTATACAAATGAAAAACCTTCTTGCTTGATCTCTTGTTGCTTGTGAATGCCTCTTGTAAGCTTGGAAGTGCAACAACACTTCAGCCCTAAGCTTCCAAGAACTGGTGGAGAAGAAAGCGGTGGAGAAGATGCTGAAATAGTGCATGAAAGACCCTTTTATCGGGCTCACAACGACTAGTTTTCAAGTATAATAAATTACCCTTAATTACGCATGCCTAATTGACTAGTCTGATCGATTAGGCAGCTTCTGTTTGCGTGAGAATGGCTTGTAAGAGATTAAGCTTCCTTGCTTAATCACTTACTGCAGCTTCTGTTTCAAACAGAACACTTCTTAAGAGATTGCCCTAATTGCTTAAGATGTGCTTAATCGATTAGTCTAATTGATTAGGCACCTCTTTGTACACTCAAAAAAAAAATGTGCTTAAGCAATTACCCTAATTGTTTAAGCTATGGTAATTGATTAGCCTAATCGATTACCAAACCCTAACTTCTAAAATGAAGTCTAGGGTTCCCTTACCCAACATCCTGTTAACCGTGACCTGTTGGGACTTCTCCTTGCCTAGCATCCGGTCATCCTTGAACTGCTAGGACTTCTTCACCAAGTATCTAGTCAATCCTTTGACCCACTTGGACTTTTCTACTTGTGCCAAGTGTCTGGTCAAACTTTGACCCATCTAGATTTCCCGTCTCCTGCAAAGTGTCCAATCAACCTTGACACACTTGGACTTCCAATCACCAGGTGTCCGGTCAACCTTTGACCTGCCTGGATTTTTAACAACCTGTCTTCACTCACCAGGACTTTCTCATTGATTAGCTTCACTCACTAGGTACTTTTCACCTGGCTTCACTCACTAGGGATTCCATCTGCTTAGTTTTACTCACTATGACTTTTCACCTGGCTTCACTCACCAGGATTTTCCAACTACCTTACTTCACTCAGTAGGAATTTTCACCTAGCTTCACTCGCTAGTACTTTTCACTTGACTTCAATCACCAGGACTTTTTATCTTCCTAGCTTCACTCACTAGGGCTCTTCACCTATCTTCACTCATCAAGACTTTTCATCTACTTAGATTCACTCACTATGACTTTTCACCTAGCTTCACCCACTAGGATTTTCCAACTGCCTTGCTTCACTCATTAAGGTTTTTCACCTGGATTCACTCACTAGGGCTTTTCATCACCAAGTGTCCGATCAACACTAATCCACTCGGATTTTTATCTTTTGCCAATCTTCCCATTGGACTTACCCTTGTCTAACCTTTAGTTAGGACTTTCTCAATCAAGTATTCGGTCATCCTTGACCTACTTGACTCTTCTTCACATCAAACTAGTACAACCTTGACCAATGGGGAATTACACTAATAATCTCCCAAAATGGACAATTGTACCTACAATTTCCATATATTGTCAAACATCAAAACTCAAACATCAAGACTCAAGCTTGAGCCAACTCACACTTAGTCAAACTGGTCAACCTTGATCTAAGAAAATTACACCAACAATTTCTCCCTTTTTGATGTTTGACAATATGTTTAAGTTAAATTCATCCACAAGCCTCAACTTCTTCTTTATACCAAAGTATGAATGACGATTCCTTCATTCTCCCTTTTAACATAAGGATTTTACAATCTCCCCTTGTAAGCATGGAGAATTTCCTAACTTAAACCCTACATTCTCCCCCTTTAGCACACATTAAAAAATTTTCTCCTTAAGAGTTATCTCATGTTGTTCACACCTCATTTGTTATTCACAACATCACAATGAAGGTTGCATACCCTTTATTGTCTCCAAATGCTCATCCTAGAGCATGCTTCCATCATACAATGCTCATCCTAGAGTATTTATCCATTACAATGAAGATTTCTAATCTTTCATTGTTTTCCAATGCTCAACCTTGAGTATGCATAACAATGAAGGTTTCCACCTTCCATTATTTCATTGTTTACAAATTAAATGTAACTCATATTTTTAAGAAATAGCTCTCCCTCCAAACTTCCATCATTGCACCAACAATGACTTGGAATTTCTAAATATTTACAAAACCTAAAAATTAAAGTTTTGAGATTCAAAATTTAACTTTGAAACTAAACCTTATCCTAAATTCCAACCTAGTCTTCTTTAACCAATCCTTTCTTATTTCAACAAGAAAACTACCCTTAAATGTTTATAAATGAATTTCTTAGGGTTAGAAATGGTTAACACGACTAAACATGGCTTAATCAACTTAAATAAAATTATTTAAGCTAAAATCAGGGCCTTAAGTGATTAGGTAAAGCTCTTAATCGCTTAAAACCTGCCTTAATCTATTATTACTGAGTGTTAATCGATTGCTCTAATTGATTAATACCTTTAATCGATTACACTAATCGATTCTGTGAGCCACTGTGCTCACAGGAACTCACCTAATTGATTGACCTAATCGATTAAGATGGGGTAATTGATTGACCTAATCCATTAAGATTTCCATTTCTAAATTTTTGAACTCAATTCTATTCAAATTTCAGAAATACCCCAATAATTCTATAAAATTATAAAACTTATGAAAATTTATGTAGACATTATTTATGTCATATATTATCATGAAAATATAGTTTTCTATAAAAATACATTCTATTTTTAAATATTGACATAAACTTAGAAACTCTTGAAAACTTCAATATTTTTCTGTAGTTTGTGTCTAACTTTACAATGGTGGTTCTTATCAAAAGATAACATTCACCAAGGTTTTCAAAAAGTACTTTAAAATAATTTTTAAAACCAATTTCCAACCATGTTCCTTGGGCTAAATGTATATGACTTGTACACTAGCTTTCCCAATGATTGGATAACACATAATTATGTATTTTGATGAAATTAAAACTCAAAAAGATGCACTAAATCAACATCTTGAGTTTTGTTCATCCTCTTAACATTTCACTTGTATCTAATGTGCACTAAAACACAAACAAGTCAACTTATAGTTCTTGTAAAATGTAGATTTTAGTTTTACCCTAAACTAAGGGATCATTCATTTCTATCTAGGCATTTAAATTATGATCATCCACCTATAATGTCACTTGTTAATTAATGTCATTGTCCTTAATTACAAGGAATTAAAATGATGCATGATGAATTATGACATACATCAAAATGAATAACTTTTAATAGAAAACATACTATAACTACATGATGTATGTATGACATGACATGATTTTTGTTAAAGCAACTATGAATGCAAAATATAATGTCATGGCATATGATGGACAAACAATCATGGTAATTTAGCATAAATAATATACCTAGATTATCTATCCAAATATCCCTAATTATTTACTAAATTAAAGATAATCCTAGATTGCCCTCATCTCCCTAAGAAAATGTCAAAATTTCAACTTAACATTTATTTTGCTTTTCCTATTTATGCTAAATTTAATTAAGTCCAATTCCTTAATTGTTGGCATATTTTACTCTTACAAAGAGTAAACATTAAACTTTCACATTTTTAAGGAGTGCAACTAGCTTGAAAATATCCTCCAAGTATCAACTTCTTAAAGGTTAGGTTAACTATCCTTCCAATTAAAGTTGACACTCTCTAGACTCATCTAGGGTATAAAGAACACACTCCTAGGAACCCAAACCGATTGGTGCTCCTTGGATGTTCTAGGTATTCACTAGGGATAACTTCCCTTAATACCTTCTTAATAACTTTCCTAAGCTTCTTAGAAACCTTGGTCATGCTAAACTCCTCTAAGTCAACTCTAAAAATAACTTTCCATGTGACTTTCTTAGTAACTTTCTTAGACTTCTTAAAAGTCTTAGTCACGTTAGTTTTTTCAAGGTTAACTCTAGGGATAGTATCCCTTGTAATCTTGGCTTGACGCCTAGACCTAGGGTTGGTTTCATAACTATATAGAACCCTATGGTATGAAACTACATCCTTTTTAGCTTTAGATTTGTATCCCAAACCTCTATAGCCATTGGATGACTCTTACTTTCCTAAACCTAGGTTATGCTCATTTTACCCCTTAAAGATATTCTCCATTCTTCTTAGGGTCTTTTCTAATTTATCAAGACTTGATTTTTCTTCTATAAATCCATAGATTTGAATTTTTCTTGATTTCCTTGAGCATTTTTATGTTTAGGCCTATATCTAAAATCCTTAGAGTTCTTGCCTAACATATTATCTACCTTCCTAACCTTAGGTGAGGTAGTCTTAGCATGATATACTACATATTTTTTCTTAACCCTATCATGCTTTCTATTTTAATGATAAATAGAATTGAAGTGATATAAATTATTCTTAGCATACTTTTTTATCATTACTTAAAGGAATTGCATCAATAAAAGGTACCTTGGGTTTGCTTTTAAGAGCTCCCCCTTGAGTTATGCTTCCTCCTTTAAGCTTGGTTGGTTTCTTTCCTTTTGAACATTAGCTTCGATAATGTCCTCTTTGATTGCAAGAAAAGCACACAATGTGCTCCTTTCCTTTGCTTATCACGAGACCGACTTCCTTTGGCTTCTCCTTAACTTGGGTGCTACTTGACCCTTCTACTTGGTCAATTTAGGACACTTATTTTTGTAGTGTCCTCTTTCCCTACACTCAAAGCATATAATGTGATTTTTATTATTACAATTTGAAATTTGTATACCTTCACATGTAGGGATGGTACTTGATCCTCCATTTGATTTTGCTTGACTTGTGGAGGTGGCATCATCTTCCTCTCCATTTAACTCGGAAGTAGCAGTCTCTTCTCGCTCTGGTGTCAATGTATGACGCTCCCCCTCAATCCTAGAGGTGGAGGCCCCTTCATCTTCATCCTCATGCACATGAAATAAAGAGTATGCCCCGTTGCCTTTGTCTTTACATTCTCTTAAGGATGGACCTTCTTCACTTTCTTCTTCTTTGTATGTTGAGCATCTCTCAACTTCTGACTCCTCTTGCCCTTGATCCAATGAGTCTCCCTCTTTGGATTCTTCTTAATTTGGCATAGTGGAGGGGATATCATGAATCTTTGTCAATTTTCTCCAATGCTCCTTAGCATCTTCATACTTTCTAATCTTGCCCAAAATATTACTTGGCAATAGATTGACCAATATCTTGGTCACTTTGTTATTTACCTCACATCTTTAGATTTGCTCCTTGCTGCAATGACTTCTCTTAATGATTTTGCCTTTGTTATCCGTTGAAGCCATAAATCCCTCCATTAAAGTAAACCATTGCTCTATCTCCATCATGAAAAAGTTTTTGATCCTTGATTTCTAAGAATTGAAGCTTAACGCTATAAATGGTGGAGGTGCCCTTGTGTCATATCTGAGTCCATCTCAAAAATCCATCTTAAAGTTGAGCTCTTTTGATAAAGTCCTTGACTTGATGAAATTGGGGCTTCAACTTCTTCTTCCTCTAGCTGGTTGCCCTTTCTAGTGATGAGTCTGGTGAAGAGCAACCTCGCTCTGATACCACTTGTTAGGATACTTCGGAGCTAGAGGGAGGGGGTGAATAGCTAGTCTCGCTCGATTACTCGCTTCATAGATGTTGATGTAGCTGATAAACTTGAAGCAAAGTTCACCAATGCTAACACAAGGATTTACTTGGTGTCCACCTTAAGATGAGGTGACTAATCCTAGGATCCACACATGAGCACACTTTCCACTAAGAAAACACTTCTTGGAATAATTCGGAGGTGGAGAAATCTCATACAAACTCACACAAGCATACAACTCAAAACAAGAAGTAAATACACAAGTATACAAATGAAAAACCTTCTTGCTTGATCTCTTATTACTTGTGAATGCCTCTTATAAGCTTGGAAGTGCAGCAACACTTTAGCCTTAAGCTTCCAAGAACTGGCTAAGAAGATGCGATGGAGAAGATGCTAAAACAGTGTACGAAAAACCCTTTTATCGGGCACACAATAGCTATTTCAAGCGTAATCAATTACCCTAATTGATTACGCATGCCTAATCGACTAGCCTGATCGATTAGGCATGCTTCTATTTGCGTGAGAATGGCTCGTAAGTGATTAAGCTTACCTGTTTAATTGCTTACCATAGCTTCAGTTTCAAATAGAACACTTCTTAAGTGATTTCCCTAATCGATTAAGATGTGCCTAATCGATTAGACACCTCTCTGTGTACTCGTGAAAATGTACTTAAGTGATTACTCTAATTGCTTAAGCTATAGTAATTGATTAGCTAATTGATTATCAAACCCTAACTTCTAAAATAAAGTCTAGGGTTCCCTTACCCAATATCCGATCAACCATGACATGTTAGGACTCCTCTTTGCCAAGCATCCGGTTATCCTTGATTTGCTGAGACTTCTTTACCAAGTGTCTGGTCAATTCTTTTATCCATCTGGACTTTTCTCCTAGTGCCAAGTGTCCTGTCAAACTTTAACTCACCTAGATTTCCTATCTCGCGCCAAGTGTCCGATCACCCTTGTCCCACTTGGACTTCTAATCATTAGGTGTCCAGTCAACCATTAACCCACTAGATTTTTAACTACCCGGCTTCACTCACCAGGACTTCTTCACTGCCTAGCTTCATTAACTATAGCTTTTCACATGGCTTCACTCACCAAGACTTTTCATCTGCCTAGCTTCACTCACTAAGGCTTTTCACCTAGCTTCATGTACCAAGATTTTCCAGCTGTCTAGCTTCACTCACTAGGGCTTTTCACTTGACTTTACCAATCTCTAGGATTTTTCATCACCAAATGTTCAGTTAACACTGACTCATTTAGATTTTTTTTTATCTTCTTCTAACCTTCCCGTTAGACTTGCGCTTGCCTAAACTCTAGTTAGGACTTTCCCAATTAAGAATCTGATTATCCTTGACCTACTTGACTCTTCTTCATATTAAATTAGTCAAACCTTGATCAGAAGGGAATTATACCAATAATCTCTTCAAACGGACAATTGCACCTACAATCTCAATATATTGTCAAACATCAAAACTCAAATTAAATATCAAGATTTAAGCTTGAGCTAACTCAAGCTTAGTCAAACTAGTCAAACTTGACCTAGGAAAATTACACCAACAAACTTGATAGTTGGTTATAAGTTGACTCCGTGATTACATCCCTTCACATAACCTGGGGAAAGACTCTGAGGGACACTTGGGGTGAGCATAATCACCTTTTCCTATATTACACCACCTCCTCATCAATCTCCATGGGTTGGCAAAGTTAGTACCTATATGAGTGTTTACTCCTATAGGTCTTAAAGTCAATTCCTAATGGGTGTAAAATATCTCCTTGGATGTTTGATCTCCCCCATACAAAGGGTTGTTACACTAAGGTAAAATACCCCCCATGATCTACCTACTTGTATCTTGCTGTGGGACTGACGATACTGAGCGGCGAGGTGAGCAATATCACCTTTTGCTCTAATTGCACCACCTCCTCTACCTCCTCTATGCAAAGGGACATTGTGCTAGGGGCCTAGGGTAAAATGATCTCCCGTGATTTACTTGCATGTATCTTACCGTGGGACTCGTTATACTAGGCTGCTTAGAGTGAGCGATATCACATTTTGCTTCAATTACACCGCCTCCTCTTATCCCCTGGGCTACGGTGCAGTGGTAGGGCACCCATTCAATCTCTTAAGTATCAATGGTTCGATTCCCAACTACGACGTATGCAACACATTTTCCTCTAGTGGGATGATAAACATAGGATGTTGGGTTGCTAGGTACTTTCAAATTTATCTTGATGGTCAGTGAGAAACTTGCGTATAATCGGACAGTGCCAATCATCTAAAAAGACTAATTGACCTGAAGGGATAAATACTTGGTGTTAATAATAATAATAATTTACCACTGCCTCTCATCTATGTCTTCTCTCACCCTACCTCATGCCACCCTAAATTCTAAGCACATGCTTGGTTGAATATTATTGTTGATAAACTTAATTATCTACTTAAGGTTATGTTATTTAAATCCTTTTGGTTCAGGTAATAAGTGATTACTAGGTAATAGAGTATGTCTGTCACGTCAACAAATAAGAGATATAACTTGGAATGTGATTACCTTGGAAGTGTGAACTAGGTTTTATGTGATTCTGGGGTTAACAAAAAAATTTCTAAATTTTTTTTTCTAAAATGAGTATTTCAGAGGTTGAATCAAATAATATTAGGTTATATTTTATTTCTCACAATTTTATGATTACCTAATAATTACATAACTAAAATTATGCATGATAAATAGAACCAAACACACCCTAATTTATTTCCCAAAACCTCATCCTCTTTCTCTCTTTATTTTCTTCTTCCTCATTCTTCTTCTCCCAGCCACTAAGAGCAGCATTAGCAACTCCCCAACTCTTCCTCCTCTTCCAGCAATAGACCAACATCTGAAGGCTTTATTACTTTTCTTTCAACCCATAGCAACACCTTCCTTTCCCCCATCCTCTTCTTTAGCAAGCCAACAACATCAGCAGGTTTTTCTTCTAATTCTCTTGGTAGACAATAACTTTTCTTCTTTTAGTTGACAGCAACACAATTGCAGCTGTCCATCGCAGTGGAGCCTAAGAAAGTAATAGTCGTCTCCTAATCTGAATCTACTATTATCGAAGATAACAAATTATTTATTTTTGGTGCAAGAAAATCAACAACACCATGGCTAAAAGTAAAGTTCATAACAATGTCCAATTTATTGCATCATTGGTCATACTGATAATCACTGCTCTAGAAGATTTGATTGATCATATAGTCATAGAATATATCAAATTTATCTCTGATTTGAATATATTAGTATTCAATATCCTAAAAGATTTAAATCAAATTTCGCTGGTAGTATTGCGACTTTAAGATAACTAATATTTTCATAAGTCTATGCTAAAGTACTCGTGCTTATACCTATTCTTAGTAAACTACCATAGGTTTTATCTACTGTATGATATATTGACATTAGAGCAACTCATCATGTCACATCAAACTATAATATCCTTATAGAAGTAATATGTATAATGGTTCGGATATGGTGCAAGGAGGCAATGACTCAAGTTTACAAATTACTAATCTTGGAAATATATACATTCATTTATCTAATAGGATTTTTCACATACGTAACATATTTTATATTCATATATTATTAAAAATTTACTCTCGACATATCAGTTTTGTGTTGATAATAATATCTTTTTTGAATTTCATGATAATCATTATTTCATAAAAGATAGAGGAATCTTATTTCACGGTAGAATGAAAAAAATGACCTATACTATCTTCAAAGTTCTTCAATCAAAGACTTTATTGGTGAATACATAAATAAACTAGCTTGGCATGCTCGATTTGGTCATCATTCTCTTAGTATTATTTAGTCGATCATCAATATGGATGATTCTCGTCCCCATCTCATTCACTTTTTCTTCATCCAATCATGTTGCTAATTTTCCATTTAATTGGAATGATTCATTCTGATGTCTGGTACTCTGCACCTAAATTGTCAAACCAAGGATTCTTATATTATGTTATCGTTATTGTCCATTTTAGTAAATATACTTGGTTATATCCTATGAGAAGAAAATTTGATTTATTAGACATATTATGTCATTTTCAAAAATAAGTTGAACAATGTTTTAATCGCAAAGTACTCTCTCTTCATCTAATTGGAAGGTGAATATCAAGCTCTCCATCATTATCTTGTCTCTTGTGGAATTGTTCATCGAATCTCTTGCCCTCACACTCCAGAGTAAAATTACTATGCTGAGAGAAAACATAAACATATAGTTGAAACTGCTTTAACTCTTCACCATCATCATCAATTTCACGTAAATTTTAGGATGAAGCTATTAGTACTATAGTATATCTTATAAATTGACTTCCTACTCCATTACTCGATCATAAGTGTTCTTTGAAAAAACTTTATAATCAGACTCCTGCTACACTTTCCTTTGATTTTTTTGGTTGTGTATGTTATCCATGATTCCTTTACTCTAAACACAAATTTGACTCTCATTCAGTATAATATGTTTTTCTTAATTGTATCAAGTTAACCATGAGTATCATTACTTGCATATACCAATCTGAAGAATAAATATTTCATGACATGTTATTTTTAATGAGTCTCTATTCTCATTTTCATTAGGTTTTTCAATCTCCTTCAGATACATGAGACACCTTCTTAATACCAACTAACATTGTATTATATTTTAGATATTTGATTCCATTGGCCAGAAATGATGCTAACATTAAAAGTAATGGTATTCTATATCTAGCTTCGTCTCCCCTTCTCTTTGGGGATGACATCCTAAGTCCTACTCCAAATCTCTTTGATAACTCTCTTATACAATCATAATCACTCCAAGTGGTTGCTCTAACAAGAGCAAAATGCACTGACAATATCAGAAGGGATAATATACTAGAACTCATTTTGTGTCCAACATTGGAAACCTCACTAGCCAAAGAACATATATTTTCTAGCTCTGGATCCTTAGGTAATATAAGTCTATCATCAAAATCACCATATCAGCCTACTTCCTCGTCACTGGTAACAAATGATTTAGATGATGATGTTAATCGTCACATGCTTTTCTTAAGTGATATTTATGCATGTTTCCCACCAATTTCAACCTAATATCCTCTTCCACGAGATCTAGTGGTCTCTTCAAAAGTTGTTAAACCAACTTGATTTTACAAGAGAATAAGGATCTGAATTGGTGTAATTCAATAGTTATAAAATTTGATGCACTTCTTCGCAATAGAACATGGAACCTAGTTCCACACACTTCCTTATGAATGTTGTGGGTTCTAAATGGGTATTCTATCTTAAGCATCAAGATGATGGTTCTCTTGAATCGTACAAAGCTTAACTTATAGCCAAAGGTTTTAGTCAATAGCCAGGTAATGACTTCAATGGCACCTTTAGTTTAGTCATTAAAATTATATCTATTAGATTATTGTTATCAGTAGTTGTTAGATTTAATTGGCATGTATGACAACTAAACATCTCTAATACATTTCTTTATGGTTATCTCGAGAAAACTATATTTATGGAGCAACTGAGTTCATTCATTCATAATTTCTAATGCATGTTTATCAAATTAAAAAATCTATATATGGTGTTTGACAACGTCCGCGCGCATGATTTTATCAATTATTAAACTAGTCACAAGCTCAAGAACTTTTTAGATCAAAGATTGACTCTTCTCTATTCTACAAATATAATGATGGCTCTATGATATTCTTCCCTATTTATGTGAATGACATTTTAATAACCGACAATGATTAAAAGGACATCACAACTCTATTAAGTCTTCTGAATAAAGAATCTCCTATTCAAGATTTGGATAATGCTCATTTTTTCTTGGTATTAAACTCCTACATGATTAGGTTGTCTCTTTTTTTTCAGAGATAATACATTACTAAGTTTCTCCAAAGAGCTAAAATGAATAATTCACGTCCGATCTCCACATTAATTATTATAAACAACTTCTTCCTCTCTTGCTATGTCTGATCCCCAAATTTATTACAGCATTATTAGAACTTTATAACATGTCATTATCACATGACCTGATATTACCTTTATAGTAAATTGTGCTTGTCAGTTCATGTTTGCTAACACTGAACAAAATTGGAAAGGTGTAAAAAGAATACTTTGATATCTCAAAGGTAATATTATATATACATGGTCTTCTTTTATATCATCAATCATGTCAACACATACATTTCATGGTGATAAAGATTGGATAAGCTCTTATGAAGATTGATGCTCTATTAGTCGATATGCAATATTTTTTGAATGAAACCTTATCTTATGGAATTTTAAAAAAAAAAAGTAACTTACAATATCTCGTTCAAGCACTAAGACTAAATATAAGTTATAGCTAATATAATATTTGAAATTATTTGCATTCAATCACTTCTTTTTGAACTTTATCTTGCATCAAATGTTGCATTAAAAATTTGGCGTGATAATATTGGAACAAGATATCTTATAGTAAATCCAATTTTTCATCTCATATAAAATAGTTGGTCCCGGTGTGGCCGACAAAAGGAGGGTGAATTGCCTAAAATAAAAAATGTACCCTTCTCAAAGCTTTTGACTTAAGTGAATACAAACACTTTTAAGAAACGAAACTAAAATACATAGTACAAGACAAAAGTATTTACTTGATTTGCAACTAGCGAGGTTGGTAATCCAAGACTAATGAAGCTTAAGCAATAGACTCCTTCGACAGAAGCCGGAATTGGAGAAGCCTCGTACAGGATGTTGATAGCTTAGAACTTGAAGAACAAAATTGAAAACTCGAATATAGAAAAGTGTTGTTCTAAACTGACTGAACTAGGGCTCTATTTATAGTACTCTGGTGAATTTTATCTATTGCTAACGTGGCACGATCCGGGAGCCTGGACTCTCTTAGGGCGCCCCTAATAGGGCAAACTCTATATCCCCGCAATAGCTGGTAGATAGAGTTTGTTCATGTCCGAGCACTTGGACTATGTCCAGGCTGCCAGACCATTGCTGACGTAGACTCGAAGAGTGATCCACTGCAACGAGGAGCCCTTTGGGCACCCTAGTGGTTCGGGCATCCGGATCCATCAACTTCGTGTTGACAATCCGACACCTTCTCCGATCGCTGCCTTCTTCTCCGGTCGCCTGGGTTATCCTATGGCCTTCCAGAGTTGAACTCACACGAACGCAACTCCGTCCTTCTCTCTTCGAGTAGTCTTCTGCTCCGGCTTCTCGTCCCTTGGAAACATTGCGCACTTCTATCTCATCTGCCAGCGTACTCTT
>JBBMJZ010229260.1:0-19260 GCA_037833815.1 Zingiber zerumbet
CTAGGGTCCTACAAGTGATATCAGAGTGAGTTCGATTCAGGAGGACTAACCGCCAAACGAAGAACACGAGATGGACGGACCGAACATCAATCCACCAAAGTTCGAGGGGGAATTCGCGAGCTGGAAGAAAAGAATGAAGGTATTCTTTAAGACAGATTTCAATTTACTTTTAATAATAAAATTTGCTTTTATAGCACATCAGGGAAAAGAAGAATACCAATAAATGAAGAAGGAGCAAGCCGACTTCATAGCAAATGGCAAAGCAGAGTTCCATCTGCTGAACTTCTTACCGCCACAAGAAGTCAACCAGATCGGAACCTATAAGAGTTAGCCAAGGAGCTTTGAGAGAAATTTGTGGAACTACACGTAGGGACCTCAAAGGCAAAACTAGCGACGTAGGATCTGCTAGTTCTTGTGCTCAGACCAAGTATAGTCTAAAAGTGACGTGGGATGAATTGTCATTCGAATCGAAGAAAGAAGCCCTTGGCGGACTTGCTCTAATGGCAAGTCACCAAGAAGACGAAGACAAAGCAAGCTAGTTCGAAATGAGCATCGAGCATCGATGAAGGGGGAGAAACATTGGAAGAAAGCAGCACTTTAGGGGGAGCTTTAGATTATGGGATCAACAAGGTAAGTCAGATACGGTCACTTCCTTCTTGCGAGTTATTTCAGTTTTAAAAATATTATTAAAAATTACTATAAGTTAGAAAAGAAATAAAGAATTAAAATCAGCCTTAGCTGTTTCTTGTCGATTAGAAGATTTCGACAAAGTAAAAATTGAAAATGAAAAATTAAAAAAGGAAATATAAAATTTAAAAAATCATACATGCTCACATATTCAACATGTTAGAAAATACAATGGATTAAATTGGTACTTTAAATACCACAAGGGTCAAATTAGGAAAATATCATAAAAATATATTCCTAAGAAATTTTTTATTAATCCTGTAGGAAGAAATCTATTTTGGATTCTAAAATCATATTTAGATTGACTGTTTTTGGAATTAGGGCTTTCAGAAAAAAAATATTTAATTTCTTTAAATGACTTTGTCTAGAAATGATTGTTGTTCCAATAACTAAGAAATCCTAGTGTCTCGCCACAGCTTGAAGTCAATTACTGAAATAAATATTTAATTGATTAACTGTGAAGCATTTAATTATTTTAACTAATGCTTTAAATTATTTATTAAAATTTTTGTTAGAAAAATTATGATCGTTAAAATTTATTTAACAAAAGTCTTATTTGTTAGAATTATTTTAGTAAATTTATTTCTCTATATCTAAAAAAACTCTTCAAAATCTTTTTATTATTAGAAAATTTTCTATGAATTAGTTATCCAAATGCAAATTTCTAAAAATTTTGCTTAAAATTATCTTTTTGCGAAAATTTTATAATTAACTTTCGTTAAATTTTTTCAACAATAAGTTTTTTTTAATTTATTCCTTAGACTTTGCATAGTTTACCTCATTTTTAATGTGATCAAAGGAGAAGAAAGAAGATTAAGTCTAAAATGAGGATAATTTAATTTTTTGTACATTATTAATTTACCAATTTGATTACCTTGTTATTATTTGCTTTTGTTATTACTCTAACTTAACTTGGGATTGCTCACATTAAAAAAGGGGAGATTGTTAGTACCCCTAAGGTAGTTTTAATGTGATCAACTAAGTCAGGTTAGGTCCTGTTGGTATTTAACCCATGTGTCTAAGTGTGTAGGAACTTAGGAGCACAGAAAGTCGAGCAAAAGACGCAACTAGCGAGAAGGACGACACGGGAGAGAACCGACAGGCTCAGTGAGTCCGAGGAACGAGGAGCTATGGAAGAGTACGTAGTGGATGAGAAGGAGGTCCGCGGTGTTTCCAAAAGACAAGAAGCCAGAGCGGAAGACTGCTCGAAAGTCGGAACTTAGGTTGGGGTCAGCCATATTCCAGATGGGCGAGATCACCTAAGCGAGCAAAGCCAAAGTGGAAGACTCGGACCAATACAAGCGGAACCGGAGTGGAAGGCCAGGATGGAAAGTCAACAAAATGTTGACTTTTTGAATTTGGGCGCCCGGAACCCTTCTGGGTGTCCGAAGCAGGATTTTATGCAGAATACAACGTGACACATTCCGTTGCGACGGGGATAAAAGTTTATCCCCCCAGGAGCCTCGAACTCTTCCAAGTGCCCTGACCAGGGCTATAAATACAGTCCTGGTTCCAAAAGCTTAAGAATAACACTTATAATTGATTTCTTTTCAGTTTTGTTCTGTAATTGAGTGTTTCAACTACTGTAAGAGATTTCTCTGCCTGAAAAAGATATTAGTGAGTTTTTCATCTTCCTTAGATTAACAACCTCCTCGGTCGTAACCAAGTAAATCTTTTGTGCCTCTTCCTTTCTTTATTTAGTCTTTTATTTTTTTATACAAGTGTTGATTCTTATAAAGCTATAAAGTTCAAGGAAGGTTCGTTTTTCTTTGCAGGGCTATTCACCCTCCTCTAGCCGACCGTCTAGGGTCCTACAATATCTTTTACCATTAAGGATAGGCACTGAACTTAAGTTAGCAGAAATAATAGCAACATTTGCTAAAAAGAGAACACGAGAATTATAACATAAATAACATGCTCATTTTGAATCAATTAAAATAAATAGTAAATCTCATCTAAAGATACCTAGTGCAACAATAATATCAAGTCTTTGGACAATAATATTATTTGTAAATGGTACTCTTACTGTAATAGTCAAACACTAACAATAATGCATGACAAATAATAAACCTATCTTTGGATCGATTTATTATATACATGAAACAAAGAAATCCTTATAATTGTTACGTGTTTATTATCACAAGTAAATGTATAATTTGTTAAGTATAAATCTTCCAAATCCTTTGGGTAGATTAATACTCACAGAAATATACACATTTACACTTAATTTAATACCTCAGTAATATCTGAATATTTCAAATTAAATTAAATTCAAATAATAGAGGTCACTTTGGTGACATATAATTCAAATTTAATTTAATTTAAAATAATAGATATTAATAGAACCCATACAATCCAATAAAAATTAAAATCAATATTATAAAATAATTTAATTAAATTATTTTACCCAAATGATTAAAATTAATGGAATGTTATTAATGGGGACATTATAAGGGCAATTATGTCATTTTTTGAAAAATGCCAAAATTAAAAAAAATGAAATTGACAACCAACATGGCTTTTTGTTCTATGCTTTCCCCTTAATGTCGCGTCGTTTTTTTATGTTTAAATTATCAAAATTCCCAAAACCACGTAACTTTTGAAATTGTTTCGACACAACTGTTCATCTCCTTCAGAAAATGATGCAACGTGTAAGGGGAAGAAACCACTGCCAACCGATGGCAGCCTTCTGATCCGCTGTCATCGCCGCTACGTTTGGCCAAACCACCGCCAACTGACGGCAATCCACAAGGAAACAACCAACGCCACGACGTCGCTAGCTCCCAATCTGCCGAAAGAGGCTGATTTTGTTTTTAGCCTTTTTGTAGTGGTTTTCGGTAGCCACTCGTTTTGGCCATTCTACGGCAGTTTCCTGCAGCCACTCATCCCCTCATGGTGCCAAAAATCAACAGTGCATTTGACTGATTTCCATATTCTAGTAGGCAACCCTATCCCAAAAAATTGAATTTTGCCAATTCCGACGATGAACGAGAAAGACAAAATAATAGGTGTATGACAACCAAAAAAGAATAAATTTGTAAGAATTGAAAATAGATTGCTCTGATACCAATTGATAAATAAATGGGTTGAGAAATTTCAACACAAAACCCTAAACTCTATTCAATTCTTAAGAAATCACAAATATACTAATCAATATTGCGGAAACGTGCCAAAATCTATAGTTTGCAGTCAATTTTGGGCCATGATCTTTTATTTGCAGATTTTCTTAATAGTCATAGAGTTTTGCGGATACAAAACATAGTTCTTGTATTGCAAACGGGGACCATAACCTATATTTATAATGGCCTAAGATTGCTTATTTCTAATTTGGCTCCTCGACAAATCAGAAATTACACATGTGGTATCCACACTATTATATTTATGACAATGAAGCTCTCAAGTCAATCTCTAATTCTAAATTTGACCACATTAATTTATGACTTATTTAATTGATGATATTAGACATTTATAATTACAATTATGGCTTAAAGATTCTAATAGAGGAATGGGATGCTGGATGAGTGATTGACGAATGATTAAAGGGCGGACGATGATAAATTGGGTTGGGTCTTAGCATCTCAAGGGAGCTCCATTTTTTTTTTTTTTTGGCGAGGATGATGAACAGTGGGATTCATTGGGGGATGTTTTGCAGAGGGAAGTGGTTAGTAGTGCAATGAGACAATGTTGTTGTTTGATTGACAACGTGCTACTATAGTGGCATGGTGCGAAGATGGAAAATGAAGCAACAAAGAGAATTATGGGGTGAATAAAGTGGCATTGATTTGGAGGTGGTGAATGGGTGGATGCATCGGAAAGAGCTTAAGGTGGTGGATGGTGAAGTATCAAATACCAAATTAGGAATCAACTTCAGTACCAAATTGATGAAGTACAAAAAATGCTATGATATCGAATTTATGCCACAAAAATCAAATTCTCAAATCACATAAAAATTTAAAGACAAAATTGATGGAGATAAGTATCTCATACTGAGAAAAAGAATATTTCATAGAGCTTAGAATAGATAATTGAAAAGGAATTTTATTAATTAAAAGATGAAAAATACATAGTGATAAGATATTGTAATATACTAAATACAATCCAAAATAGAAAAAATACCACTAATTAGAAAATATAATAATCTGCATACATACTGAATTAAATCAAAAGACATTGATTACCTAATCTGAAAATAGAATATTACCAAAATCAATTAAAATATAACATATAAAATTCTAATCAATGCTTATACTAATTAAAAACTAGTACCAAAAAAGATACCAAATCCTAAATAAAACATTACCAAATCAACTAAAATTTAAAATTCTTGTGATTATCTACACCAACTAGTATTTGGACATGAAAAAAATTATTGGAGCAAAGTTTACCTTTACATATGTCAAGGAAGAGTTAGCATATTCTCCCATGTGATTCAAAACCCGAAGTTAAAACTGTTTGGTCGTCAAAAGGGTCAATAATGCTGGTCATTCAACGTCAGACTTTCCATGTATTGTACAAGGGGCATTCACTGCAATCTACATTCTTAAGTATTATTATATCTTGATTTTACTTTTGTCTACTTTGAATCATAATACATATATACAATCAAAGTAATATTTCTTTTGTAGCAAGAATCATTATGCAGGATATACCATAGAAAACTCAAAGATGGATGTCTTCCTTTTGAAATGCATAAGAATGACATTTTTCATTAAGTCTCAAGTATGGCATTTAGTTATTATCAAGCTTTGATCATCTTCAGCTATATTCTATATTTACAGAGTGAATATCAGAGAGGTGTCAGTGCATGGAACTTTGACATCGAGGATCTCAAGGCTCAAGCATCACTGGTATTTCTAATATTGCCTGCTCTGTTGTGATAAGAAAGTTTCTTCCCCTTTTAATTGCTGTCATATCATCATGTTCACTCCCCTATAAAGCTGCTTTAGAGTTCATCTTATACACCTCTAAACTGCTATTTTTTGTTCACAGATTCAAGATGATGATGACCTTTCTGAAATGAAGGAAGATGAAGAAACTATCAAAAATTTTGTTTCCAGCAAGGTTGGTCTAACTCCTTTTTTTTGAGCTAGTAATTGCTTTAATCGATTGTCAAAATTGATATATATGCTGCTCCACTTCTTCCGTAAAATAAATTATTCCAAGCTTTTTGTATTTCAGGATCCTTCGACACCGAGATCCAGTTGCGAAAAGTCACCAATTAATGATAAAACCAACTCAAGGTGAGTTTTATTATCTTATGAAGGCAAATGTTTCTTTTCATTTTTTTTTTTCCAACTTTTTATTTGTAATTCTTGACCTTGCCAGTGATTAACTCTGGCTCCAGTAACCAGTGAAGAGGAGTAAATAATTGCATTTGATTTAGTCTTGATTGTATTAAGGTTTTATGTGGGAGGTGACAAACGAGCACAGGGGCTCCAGATGACAACGAGCACAGGGCCTCCAGTGTCAGGTTGCAAGAGAAAGAAGAGGGAGAGGGTTTCATGTGGGAGAGAAGGGGGAAAGCTTGTGAGTTTTAATAAGAGGGAAACAAGCAGAATGAGTTTATCTGAGGCAATTAACCTATCTTTGTGGCTCAATTTGAGCCCAACCAGGTCAAACTAGGTTTGACACTGGCTCAGCTATAGCTCATCCAAGAGTTTGAGCCTGGTTTAAACTCATAACAAATTTTAATCAAATATGATCTAGTCCAGCCATTAAATAGTTATTGAACAATCACATTGAAACCAGATTGGTCCAAGAACCACTAAATCAACGTCTAAACATCTCGGTTCAGTTGTAGAACTTATAATTTCAACAATTTACCCTTAATTAACCCTTCTAAACCCTAAACAAACTTCATAATTTAATATTTTATGATGCAAAAAAGTATTTAAGTGGTTCACAAAGCTTGGCTAATGCTTTTAACATTTCTTTGCACTTTAATCCACTTGTCAAGTAGCAATCAGCTGGATTCAAAGGAGTGATATGAAGCTTACATTTAACATATTTAACATTTGGGTGGGTTACTACTACTTTGTTTTCTAAAGATCTAAAAATTACTTAATGCAGTCTCACAAAGAGGTCAATGGATGTGGGATATCATCTATGCTAAATTAGGACTGACATGATTTGTAGTTGCTCACTCAATTCATCATTCCTGTGGGTGCCCACGCTGGGCACCTAAGTGCAGTGGGGCGCCCCGCATGCACTCAGGCGCCCAGTGTAGGCGCGCACGCAGGGTGCCTAGCAGGGGCGCGCACATGGGGCGCCCAGCATATCGCTGCTGTATATACTCTTCACCTATTTACCTTCATCAACATTAACTAATCCTCAGGTGGCATGCTCTTTGTTTTATGTTTTATGCCCATGTGAAATCTTGTCCCTTTCTAAGAACTGATTTTTTTTCAGAGATTATTATTAGTATTTTGTACAAATAGCAGAAATGTGCTCATATATTAAGAGTACTCTCAGTGCAGAGATTTTGCTGCTTGCACCAATCCATTCTCCCTGCCTCTAATAGGTGATTGGCACAGCAAGTGAGCCATGACTTCTGCCAAGCATCTGCAACTATATCATGTTTTACTCTCAATGTGGCCCATCTCTTGCATGAGACATTATGGAATTTGACTTGCACAGATACCCTTACACTTTTCACATTAATTCTATGACATTGGTGAAGCTTTTCCATTTATTTCTTTCCTTTCAATCCTCAAGGAGCAAGGTTGAGATAACTGAGGCGAGTAGTGAAAGATTGCATTAATTAATATACTTGAGAATTATTGCAGAACTTTCTGTGTAGTGACTACTGCATTATTGTCATTGAGTGCAATTTATTTACATATTTTATGCTATTAATGCCTAACACAACTTAATATGTTTTACATTTGAACATGCACAGGTGGTTGTTATGTTTCATGGAATTATAATTTTTCTAAATTATTACACTGAATGTATATTTGTTCTATTGATGTATGGATTATTGATCCATTTTATCATCTGTTTGACCCTTCTTGCTTATCAAACCTAAATTGTGTCTTATGGTGTTGCTGCTACTCATCTTGCTTGCCTTATGGAAGTTGGAATGAATCCTTAACGTTCACAAAAATCAAATTGATACAGAGCTAGTCATTCTAATAAAACAACATTTGTTTAGTCAAAATTTTCTTTTGAGGCAAAGGCTCTTTTTTCCCCTCTTGCTAAGGCAGTTAGAGAGAATCCTCTAGCACTTTGAGCATCAAATTTATCACAAAGCTTATCATTCTAATAAAAACCATGTTATGTTAATTGAAATCTTCTTTTTCTTATGTTCTTTTCTTTTTTCCTTCTGCAGAGGAAGTATACAGTGTGCAGAATCCTCGGAGACAAAATGCTCAAATACAAGGGATGAAATATTGCAAGCAGAGTCTTCAGATGCTAGTAATCAGGAAAGGTTAGATCAGTATGACAGCCGTAGACTGAAAAGTGATTTAGCACCATCAACATCAAAACCTGATGCACTTACGAATCATAGGAAAGTTGAAGTTGGAAAAAAATGTCAAACTTATAGTGGCCCACTTGCACTGTCAGGCATGCCTACCACCTCAGTGTCAGAAAGAGTGCATTCCGCAGAAAGGTTCATCTTTAGCTTGCTCTATTGAGTTGATTACCAATAATATTCAATGATCAAGGTGGATGCTTTGACAGAAGTTTCTCATTCTTTTTTACTGCTGATAAATGGAGCTATAATCTTCCCTAGTTGATTGTTGTTATTTTGTGAAGATTTACTACTATTGATTTTCTTTTTGGTTTCCTGATTGAAATAACTGTGTCGGTTCACAAATCATATGCTCATGCAAAAAATGTGAATAGTCCTGCCTCTATCTTCTAGGGTTGATAATGACAATCAGCAAGGAGTTGAGAGATACATACGTGATACACGTAAAGTTGCAAATCTCAGTGGTCCACTAATGCTTCCAAACCGTGCTTCAGCTAACAGCTTATCTGCTCCTATGCGTTCATCAACAGGTTTTGTATTAGTTGGGTTTACATTTATCCACAAGATTATCTTTTTTAAGTCCTTGTTTGAAATTTCCTCAAATGTATAACTGTATTCTTCCTATTTGTTTTTGCACACTTACAGGATGTGGAGACTCATTGGAGGACAAGATCAAGCCTAATGTGGTTCAAATAAAAGGCCGATTCTCAGTTACATCAGAAAATGTGGATCTTGTGAAGGTAGAGGCTTCTGAAAACTAATTATTCTAATTTGCATGGTTTGACTTAACATTGAAGTCTCTGTACATTTAGGACTTGCCATTATGTAACATTTCAAGAAGGTCAACCCAGGTAAAAATTTGTAAATCATATTCTATGAAATAATGCAATTTTGTAGTCATCTGCATTTAACCTTGACAGGTCATTTTGTTGTTTCTTCTTCCTTTCTTCAGGAATCCCCCTTACGAAAATCTGCCAGTGTGGGTGACTGGGTAATTAATCCAAAGCCAGTGGTATGCCTTCACTGTTCTATTCTGTCTTTTTATCTCATAGCATCTTTCAGTTTATGGTAGATACATAATCCATGGAGATGTTGTTTACTCATGGCATTTTTCTTATTAAGCAAAGCTGCAATTTATGTGGCAGCAAAAAAAGATTCCACTGTTCTTAGTAGTAGTACTTCACACCCTTAAACATTAGCATCAAGTGATTTTATATTAAGACATTTCTTTCAACATGATGGCACATATATCAAAGAGAGCATCCAAACAATCTGGAATTTCTGGAAATCTACTGTAGAATGCTTAAGAAGCAGATATCCTTTCATGATATAGTTATCTCTTATGGTATGATAGAAATGATGCTAAAAATAACGTGGCTGACATGTAATGGTCTAGGGTCAAATAAAATAAACAAGCCTTCAGATAATAATTATTTTATTTACTCAACTATGAATATTGGACACGGGTGTGGATTGAAATGTGTGACATGATTATTTCTAAAAATTTTTACATGTGAACAATAAAAATATTAAGTGTCCATTTGTAGGATTGATGTCTGAGTGTTGGTATCTGACACAAATATGAAAGGCGTAAATAAAGAGGTCGAGTACCATAGCTTAATGTTATCTTGTTGCACCTTTTTTTTGTTGATCTTAGTCTAATTGTCATAGAGATGGTGCTAAAAATAAAATAATGTGGCTTACATAGGCTTGGTCCAAATAAAAATAATATTATCTCATTGCACTTTATTTTAATGAACTTAGTCTGCTTGTCTATAATAAAACCTTAGATGAGAAGCCTAATCTATTGTTTGAGATAATTTTATCAATAATAAAAATTCTATCGTCTCTCTTGGTGGAAGAATTGCCACTTAGAAAACTAAATCAACAATAAAGTATTTGCAAACAAAACAGAATTACATAATTAATCATGAATAAAGTCGTACATCACTCCTTTTAAGTAAATGAAAAATGATCTATATATATATATATATAAACAACTATAACTATTTACAAATTTTTATCTGGGTTAATAGATTTTGATTCACAAAGAACCCCTTAATTAGCATTCAGTGGGAATGCAATCACAATATCACAGCTAGTTGGATACAATAATGAATATATGGTAGCACAAGGTGGAATCTGCTAGCCTAGCAGCTCCACACTGTTGGCCCCACGACCATCTGTGAAGAGGTAAATTGGGAAGTTGTTGTTGGCCAGTGCGGGAAGCGCTTTTTTTTTCCTCGACTTTGTCGAGATTTGAATACAATAATGAATATAGCTACTTAGACTTGGTGACGCGGAATGAACTAATCATGCCACTCAAAAAATTTTGAACTCAACTTGAAGGGGAAAATATTATTAAGCTGAAGATACCCAAATACACGAGATCGTAACCCATTTTGTAAACTTGAAATAAAACAAGACCTTTTCGATGTACAAATAATTTTAAAAATTCTAACAACTCCCTAATAATTATGAACAACCTTTTGTTATTTACAAATAACAAAATTAAAATAAAACCTTAGACTATGCCATTCTCCTTCATAATGAAGTACTTGACTCTATCAAATGGCGAGATTAAGGTTTGTGGTATCTCATGTAGGTGCTAAGTGGGGGACACCTTTGTTGATGGGTTGGTTGATTGTGTTCCATTTCTTCAAGTAACTTGGGAGCAAGGTGTTGAAGCTCATCCTCAGTAACCAAATATTATCGGTGTTTGAAAGTCCTCTTCAATGAACTAGGTGCCTCTTAACTGTTGCTGTGAAGGACTAGCACCTTCTCACTATCTATAATGTGCTTGATTTAAGGAGTGAGCTGAGTTAGGTTGCATCTGACAACCTTTTCCAATTTGTTGATTATATTTGTAGCATAGTCTTTAAAGATTTTAGGTCATCCTCTCTATTTCAAAGGGTTCGGAAACCGTCTCTTGCAAAGTAGGGTAAGGCTGCGTATAGTAAACCTTTCTCCGGGACCCCACATTAGCGGAAGCTTTGTGCACCAGACTGCTCTTTCTCTCTATTTCAAAGGGTCCTAAGCTTGTGTTCTGTTATCTCTCACCTACCTTGTATGACAATGTGAGCTCTTGTCATAGTCAATATGGAGGTTTATCAAGTAATGAAAATTATAAAAGTATCATTAAACAAATAAGGGTGATTATATATATATATATATATATATATATATATATAAGGATGTTGTTATACTTTTTTAAAAGCAATAATAGATGTGTGAGAAAACGATAAATACGCTTATATTAACTAAGCCAACTAATTTAAATAAAAGGAACTTCAATGAAGGGAATGAAATTACTAGCAATGCAAGCCTTTTCTACTATGAAGTTTGCACCACGTGATCCTTGAACAAGCTGACTTCTTTGCTAATAATGCACGTGCATTATTTTCACTATTTTAATTCTAAATCTTATGCATGCATAAAACTATATGCAATATTTCTTCTATTCTTTTATATTTTTTAGTCAGCTTTTCATCTATCACTTTAAATAGTTGATTTCCTTCATATGGTGCACCATCCTTTAATTAGGATTTAGGAGTATTAGAAGTATGCGTATGACAATTCTTTTCAAACCTTTCTCTTCTAGCATTGTTTTTGTGTATGAAAATCAAGTTTTAATGCTTTC
The DNA here is from genome assembly GCA_037833815.1 of Zingiber zerumbet. Lineage (NCBI taxonomy): Eukaryota > Viridiplantae > Streptophyta > Magnoliopsida > Zingiberales > Zingiberaceae > Zingiber > Zingiber zerumbet. The sequence continues at coordinate 11,802 of JBBMJZ010229260.1, forward strand.
TGTTACTCAAATTAGATATTTATATCTGTCTGAAACAATCACAATAGATGCAGGGTCTCATGATGCAATCATTGTTGGCCATTCCTTGTTGAAACTAACAATAGATGCATCCATATTTTCCTGTTATTTTGCCTGTTCCATCACTCTATTAGTTGGTATAGGTCTTAGGTACTTGTATTTCTCTACTTTCAGTCACTGGGCCAACCTCCAAATGGAGATGTCAACAACAATCTGAAGGAAGTCAAACCTCCAAATGGAGATGGCAATAACAATATGAAGGAAGTCAAACCTCCAAATGGAGATGGTAATAACAATATGAAGGAAGTTAACAACAGTACAGTGCCTGCACACATTCTCAAGCCCCATCTTGAAAATCTTTTTCAGCAAACATCTTTTCAACAGGTTTCGTGATCCTCCTCAATTACCTCCATTCCTTCACAAATTCATGCTTCCTCGAGTGAAATCTAACAACAATGTTTAAAGTTGTTTATAACACTGCTGGTGGTTTTAATTGTCAGGATCTCATTATGAATCTGTTGAATAGTTTGCAGCAAAGGGAGACAATTGATTGTGAGTTTAAAACTATTCCGGTTGTGTATTTGGGAAGATCAATGCCCAGTAGAAAAATTATATTGAGATTTTCTTTTCCTTTTCTTTTCCTACAGTGCCTTACCTAACTCAAAATGTGAGGAATGAGAACTTGGTAAGTAGTATGCAATACTTCATACTCTTCTATCTGCATGATTATACGCTGCTGGCCTATATTGACCTTTGAGTGTCAACTCTGGTATTATTATGTTGAATAGTTATGTTTATTGGATTTCAAGAGAAACATTTGGGTTATATCAACTTTAGTATTGTTATGTCAAATAGTTGTGTGTTTATCAGATTCCAGGAGAAACATTTGGGTTATCTCCTGATCCAACTATGTTAATCTTGCCGGAGGACATGGTTTTTGAGTAAATAACAAATTTACTAGTTTACTAAAATTTTACATTTGATAATTCATTGCAAATCCAGTTGCTATTACAGAATTGCAGTTACTTTGAACAAAATGTGAAGCCAACAAATCTTGTCTATTTATGGCAACTTACTTCCCTACCACCTTTAGTGTGGGAATCACAAGAAAGATTGAAAGAGAGGAAAGAAAAGAGAATTCTATGGTGACTTATTTTGCTAGTCTAAATTTTATTCCTCTACTGGCAGCATATACTCATTTTTCTTCATTATGTTGGGGAATAAATCTCGAAAAATAGAGATCGAGAGATATAATAAATAATCTATCACTATATACCGATAAATAACGATTCATTCTGGTTATACTGGAGGCATACTCATGAATCATACTATTCTTTTGCTGTTAATTTAGGACTTGATCATCCCTTTCTCACTTTCAATTGAGTGGAAATAATGTAAAGTATGGTCTACGACTGAGTGAGATTTTTTTTTTAATAGCTGGATGCTGTGAACAGTGAAAGAGAACGTATACTACTGATTAAAATCTCAGAGCTGCAAGCCAGGTAATATTTCTCTCCAGTGTAGGTTATTATAAATCAAAGACATTTATGACAAACCAGCTCTGGACTTACAAAAACATAGTCAAATGCTCCAATATCAATGATGAATTATGATTTCATTTTTGAACCGAAATTAAAAAAAAATCGTGATTTTCAAAAATCATATGCAACTGAACCCAATATTTTATTATGGACCTTATGGATAATCAATGTTTGTGCCACTGTTTGTGTAGCTAAATTAAAAGTGTTCTTTTATTGAATTAGAAAAAACAAAGAGGTACCCCCTAACGACTTCTCTAATTTTCAGATGATCAGAGGCACCTTTTGTTAAATACTCTGACTATTTAGGCACCTAATTTGTCACACATTGTGCTTGTGTGGAGATATTTCTGCTTGAATCGGTAATAGAATCTGAGGTTCTTTTTTATTAATTTCTATCAATATCTTCCTCAGCTAAATATGTTTCGTTAACCATCTCAGGTAGGTTACGTACTGTACATATTTTCCAAATTCCAATAGTTGTAGACATGCATTGTTAACAAATATTTACTTTTGCATTGTAACTTAATGATGTTTATCAAGAAGCATAACAAATGTATTCCTCACTTGCATTGTTAATAGTTGTAGACTTTGCATTGTTAACAAATATTTATGCTTTTAGCTCAAGTGGAAATGGCCAGTAAATACTGATCATTGTTATCATTTTAATAAATGATCAAATTATCCATTAACAAACACATGGGACATAGTGGAAAGATAATTTATGATGCATGTCCCTTCAGATAACATGGATTTGCTGTATACTGCGTTATTGAATTGTCTACCAAACCTAACCACTATGCCTATCATTTAGGTTTTCAATTCAGACCTTATTTAAAGAGGCACATGTTACTGAAAAAGTTGGTTTCACATTCATAAATTTATATATGTTTTGAATGCTAAGCTGGTATATGCATTAAAAAAATTATCTACTGTTCGATAGTAGTGTTGTACTCCTGAGGTGCCTTGTAACCAGTTAATTTATCTCTTCCTGTTGCAGGATGATTACTCTAACTGATGAGCTTACTGCAGCAAAGCTGCAACATATTCAGGCAAGCGTAACTATTTGATACTACAATAAGATGTTAGGAACGAGTTGATAATGCTAATATAGATATCTAATCATTTTTATTTTACCTAAAGTCCCGTTCTTGCAATTTTTACCAATCCATGTTGGCTATAAGGCTAAATAGTATAGTTATTGCTGTCACTTATGAAATGTACCAGAAAATAGATTGTAGTTATGTTTACTGATTTTATATTATTTTATTTGTTTGATTCCACCAAGAAGAGAAGTGGATGCTTAGAAACAAGGTTATAGAAGTAATTTTTCTTTCTCAATACTCTTTCTACCTTCTAGAAAGTGAAATTGTAGGAACAACTAATATATATCTTGAGATCTAGCACCAAGCAAGCCAGTTTAACACGTCATAGAACTAAACAGGGATGCCATATCTCCAATAATGTAATGTCAGCGTGTTTCTTCTCTGATTCTTAGTACATTGCAGAAGAAATTTCAATTCTAGATTTCAGGAAAATGTTGAGAGTTGCATTTCTAGAGAAAGGGCAGTTTCTGTTTGTACCACTTAAACTTACCATTATTAGTGATCCAGATTTGGTTTATAAGTCAGTTCTATGATTGCCTATTCTGGCTGTGCATATAGCTACTTTTAATGAATGAATTTTAAGGATTGTAGCATAATATGCCAAGAGGAAAGCAGAGCCTGAGATGGGATGCTTATATATAGTTATATATTTCTTAGCTTAACCAATCTATTTCCTTCATATTTCAGTTACAACAAGAGTTAAATGGATTGTATAGCCGAGAAGAAAACAAGAGGAATGAAGAAATAGCAGAATCTTGATCTGGTTCCTACTTTCTAGAGATTCTAGATCATTGTCATGCCAGATATATAGATATTCCTGTCTGAGATCTTCCACGTACTTTCTGTTACCCCTCTAAGAAGATCTAATGGAAAGGAGCTAACTGAGATATCAATTTCTCAGTTCTCACAATGGCATATTGCTCGGATAGTTGGAGATCATATTGTCACTAACGCAATCCAGACATTTCTTCTGTTCAACGCTACAAACCGATCATGATCATGATCATGATGTACAATGTAAGCTGTTAGATTTTGTAATTACCACTACTGTTGCTGGCATGCTTGGCATCTACTTGTATTTGCACCGTGCCGCAAGGCTCCTTTTTCTTGGTTCAGGTTCTTTGATGCTTTGGCTGTATGCGCATTGTTTTCCGAAGGAGTTTGAAAATCAACAAGCAGATGAAGCTGCTCTCGCAACTCCTATTTATTGTATTCAAACTTAATGCTATCATAATAATCATATTCATATTCGTTTGCCTCGTCGAATTTGCAAAGAACTGTGTTACTCTGTTCATCTCTCAACTTTCTCTTCAACTCAATGACATCGTATCTCCAATGCCAATCACTAACTTAGCACCTACACCACTGCTGGCTGTTGCTGGAAGACAAGGCCTCATGTACACATCACAACAGTCGTCCACACAAGTATTTGTGATGCTACTTCTCAATTAATTGCTCACCTACCTATCAGAGACTGAAAGCCATACAAATATATATCACTCAGAGAGAAAAAAAAAAATCAATCAAAATCCCATAGAAAGTGAGGACTGTAATCATATACCAAGTACAAGATGACAAGCTGAAGTATCATCTCGATGGGAACCCATCCTTGAGCATTGATAACAAGACAATCCAAAGCACCACGCTGGATGATGAACAAGAACAATTGAGCCTGCTGTGCATATATGTGCAGTGCATGTGGATCTACTTTTTTTGGCCCTGCAAGAAGTTTTTTAATATCTAGAATCAGATTCGATGGCTGTATATTGATAATCAAGCATCAGCATCGCCACTAAACTTTACTGAATGATTATTATTATTATTATTATTATTATAATACTATTTGAGTCATCTCACTGAAGTCTAAAAGGAACTAGAGGTTCATAAGAACAGCCCTGGTCCATCGACTAAGGAGGCAAAAAAAAAAAAAAATTCTCAAATTTTTAATTTTTTATTTGTTTATCATTTTACAAATTACAACATAAAAAGATAAAAATAAAAAACAATATCAAAAAGTTGTGAAATATGAATTTAGGTCCAATTACCCAAGACCCCAATTACATGCCTAAAAAAATAAAAGTAAAAGATAAAATCAAAAGGTTCTAAAATATGAATTTGAGTTTAACTACCCAATGCCCCAATTACATGCTTATAATACATAATACTAAAAAAAAATTAGGTCCCTCTTAAATTCTGGGCCTAGGGCCATTGTCCAGTGCCGCCCTCCTCCATGGCCGGCCTGCATAAGAAGCTACTTAATTAAGAAGGAAGATGTTTAAACATTTGAATGCAGAACCGAAGGGAAGAAGTGAACTAGAAATTATTTGAAACATTGAAGAATTTTGCATTTCGCTTGGATTGAAAGTGTTTACTAACACCAAAATGGCCTAGCCCTCCCTCAATCAGTGCATTCTCGATACACTTGGATCGAACTCTGGACAGTTTAGCCAAATTAAACTAGTTGATCCACAAACTTTTTCCTTTCTTCAAATATTGTTCAGACAATAACAAGTTGTCAAAACAGACATCTAGATGCTCCACTTGACTGGTTTTAGTAAAAGTCTTTGTTCTGATTAAATACCGTAGACGGTCAAGTTATCAATCAACGGACATGCTGACGCATGCACATACTCTTCGGGGATCGTCGATGAAGGAAATGAGAGGACCTGAAATACACTTAGATGGAGAGTTTGACTGGATGAGAGACTGATCAAGTTAGGGTTTACTCGAGATGGTGTGTAGAAAAATGAAAGAGGAAGATAGAACATGGTGGAGTTAGCCAAAAATTGAGAAAAAAAATCCTCCTTTGTCGTTACCTTGGTGGGTGCTTATATGGTCGTCTAGAAAGTATCTCCACATCAACTAGAAAGCTATCATTGTGAGAGCCAAAACGGAGACTAGATCCAACAACCATTGGCACCTCCCCAATTATCCATTGCCACATGTCAATAGGGAAGCATCTAGGAGATTAGATTTGACAACCTCTTAACCGCTCCTCTATTCTCGGATTGCAACATGCCCCAAAATATTTGTAGTCACTATCAACTAGGCTTGTGTAGGACGTCCTGGGGTGAACAAAGATGAAGTGGGGTGGAGTGACCTTAGAATAAATAATGCCAAGTTATGAGACTCATATCTGAGAGAGGCCATCGAGACCCTAGATGCTGAGAGGTTGCTATGACCTAAGATGCCGAGAGGTCGCTGAGACCAAGATCCGAGAGCATGCTGAGACCCAAGATTATGAGAGATCACTGAGAGTGGCACGTGCCTTAGAATGGCAAGGGTTGCCAAGACCTATAATTATAGGAGGCCACTAGAAAAAAGGGGTCGTTGAGACCTACCTTTGCACCAAACATGAATCTCTGGGAAACGAGCGAGTGTGATGAGACTTGGATCTCATTTAGGCCCAGTTTGATGCTTTTGAGAGTTAGCTTGATTTTGATTGATAGCTTAGCACGATTCTAGATCCCATGGGATACGTGGGTATTACTTAATTCCACCATATCACCAACCTCCCATTTTAGTCTAATTGAAAGAGATATAGTCTGACTGATTGGACTGTGTTATGTTATTTTTTTATTTTTTGCCCCAAATGCTGTGTTGAGGTGTCAGTAATCCCTTAGAACAGTTGCTTGGTTTCTCTGAGGAGAGAGGACATTAAATGAACATGATACGCTAAGTTGCATATCTTACTGCTAATTGGACCATCGTACCACCACATAATGAACGATGTGTGATATTTGCCTCCGTCTGTGGGAGAGCCTTGCCGTAATTATTGCGGCGGTGTGTGACTAGGACGCTACTGATGTAATCCTAGATCTGATGATGGGTGCATCGATGATCTTTTTTTAATTTCTATATCCAATGGAAACGCTTGCATTGTCCTGTTGTGTTTCAATGGTGAGGTCTGGTACTACTGAAGCTCAAATACTACATCTCCAAAGTGATCTGTTCGTGCAATTGACCTTTAGGGTTTCGATGTTTGACAATATGACCAAGGGTTGACCTAAACAGGACTTGATATTTGAGAGAGAGAAGTCTAGTCAGGACTAGATGACTAGCAAAGGTAAGTTCTAACCAAAGGTTAAGCAAAGTGGAAGTCCTAGTGAGTGAAGCCAGACCCTAGTGAGTGAAGTTAGGTAATGGAAGTCCTGGTGAGTGAAGCCAGACCCTAGTGAGTGAAGCTAGGTGGTGGAAGTCCCGGTGAGTAAAGTCGGGCCCTAATGAGTGAAGCTAGGTAGTGTCAGTCCCGTGAGTGAAGTCGGACCCTAGTGAGTGAAGCTAGGTGGAGGAAGTCCTGGTGAGTGAAGCCAGATAATGGAAGTCCTAGTGAGTGAAGCTAGGCAACTCTAGGGAGGTAACCCTATGTTGACTGTATTATTTTATCTATTGTGCTAACTCAGTGTTGCAAAGAAGTCCAGCTAGGTCGACGGGCCGACCGGGTAGTTGGCACGAAGTCCAGACAGGTCGACGGGCTGACCAGATGTCTGGCAGGTAAGTTAAGATAAGTCACTAGAGGGGAGTGACTTGGTAAGGACGCGTTCCCAGTTAGGGAATTTAGGCGTCGATTCAACTTAGAACCATTTCGAGAATCTAAGTTGAGATTGTAACTAGATTCCGGTCTCGGTGAGATGGAATCTAATTACTACTATTTTACTATAACTGTGCTAACACTTTATTTTGCAGGGTAGTATAATTTATATTTGTCTCAGACTAACATTTTCTTACAGGAAGTTGAGTTGCTGGAAAATGGTGGTCCGAGTGGCCGAAAGGGATCCGGGCGCCCGGAAGGGGTTC
>JBBMJZ010229767.1:0-19250 GCA_037833815.1 Zingiber zerumbet
AAAAATTCTGTGGGACCGGGCCGGTCACTTCAGGGCTCCTCAATGTGGCTAACTAGGTTTATTATTTTTTTTAGGGACGCTTATGGTATCACGGTAGGACATCTTTGTCACCCATGTACTCATGATTCGATCCCAGTTATGACATATTTATAGGAATTTTTCTTCTAAATAGGACACACAGCTAACAAATACTAGGCTTCTGGGTTGTCTGTTACGTGTGCTTCCCAATTTATCTTAGTGGCCAGTAGGAAAAATTTCGTGGGGCCGGGCTGCACCCTAGAGCTAGTCAATGAGGCTAATTGGATTTATCATGTTTTTTTTAAAATTTTTTTAGAGGCACTTGGTAGTGCTCAGGACATGACTAAATGGCTAATGCATCGAAGTTTGCACAGTAGAGCCGGAGGTTGATTTTTGGTAAAATACTGAGAAGTGAAAAAGACTTTCTCGTGCATTGGGTATATATAGTTTCTTGATTTACCTCCTTCATGTTGGCTGTGGGACCGATGAGCGAGGGCGTTAGGGACAAGCATTTCATCTTTTGCGCAATTGAGGGGTCCTTGGTGGCCTCCAAAGCTATGGTACAATGAGAGAGCGTCAAGTTATCATCTAAGTATCCGTGGTTTGATCCATATCTACAATATATTTGTAAAAAAATTTCCTTTAAATGGAGCGTAACTATTGAATGTTGGATTTTTGGGACATCCGCTGTGAGTATTTTTTTATTTATCCTAGAGACTAATAAAAAACTTGTGTTAGATTAAATTGATTCGATGATCCTACTTGGTTAGTTTATTATTTTTTTAAGATGTGCTAGACGAGTATAATTATCTTTTATTAGTAATTTAATAGTTAAATAATAATAAAAATTTGTAATAATTTTATATTATTTTTTCAATAATATACTTATCTGTATATTTTATAATCTGTGTTCAATTTTAATGATAACCATTTTGAATGGGCATGCATCTGCTAAATCTAAACAAATATAAGCATTAGATATTATAAGTCCACAAAAATATAAAAATTTATCATTTTCTTATGTGTGGAAAAAAAAAATCTGGAACATTCAAAACAAAGGTAATTTTGTAATTTTCTTTTTTTTTCTCTTTTTTTCTTTTTTTCTTTTTAAAGATCAGATCTTTGACATAAATTGTATATATGGGCCAATTAAAAAAAACAAGAATAACAATTAGACACGATTCATTAGATTCGAGTATTCATTTTCATACTTTAGATCGAATATCTTTTATATTAATATTTTTTTTTTATTTTCATACTAATATTATTATTTAATAAAAATATATTATAATTAATAATATATATAATTAAAAAAATAAATTAAATATTTACACAGTCTACTCCTAATATATATAAAAATTAGTTAATAAATTTTTAAAGAATATATATTCTTTATTTGAATACTTCGGAGGAAATAGCCCATCCCCGCACGCCTTCCTGTGTAAAACTAGGGTTTCTGGTTCCTTTTCCATTCTATCAATTCCTTGACGACGTCCGCTTCCATCTCACCAGGTATTATTCTCAAGAGCGATTCCTTGCGTTCTCTCTTCTTTTCTTAGCAATGCTTGTTCTTTCTTCGATTGTTGCTGCTTTTTTACCCTATTGCGTGCGTTCGGCGGAGAGAAATTAATCTTGATTTTTTTTGGGGGGGTTAAAGGGTTCGATCGAGGGTTCTGGATCAAGAGTTGCATCGATCTGATAATTTTCTTGATTTGGGCAGTATAGATCGGGATTTGCTTCCTGAATTATGCGAACATCATGGGCTGATGCAGTTGCGAACGCCGAAAGCTCGGCGGCCGTGACTAGTGCCTCCCCTGCCAACGTTGCCATCGGTGGTGCTTCGCCCTCGCGTGGTGGTCGCGCTGCCTACGTTCCTCCTCATCTTCGCAACCGACAGCAGTCTTCTGAGTCCTCTGCCGCCTCATCAGCACCGGCGCCATCTATTGCTGACAGTCCTTCGGGCATCAGGCAACCTCCTTCCTTTGTTGCCTCGGATACTGGTGGAAGCCGCCGGAGTAGTGGCAGTATTCGTGACTCGGTTCGCCCTAGCTCTAGTGGCGCGAGAGGTGGAAGTGGCGGCTGGAACTCGAGAAGTGCTGGGTGGGACCGCAGGGAGCGCGAGGCAAATCCTTTTGCAAACGATGATGATGATACCGCTGAGGCGGTGTTCGATAGCCAGGAGAATTCAGGGATCAATTTTGATGCTTATGAAGACATCCCAGTTGAGACTAGCGGTGAGAATGTGCCCCCGCCAGTGAACACGTTTGCTGAAATTGATTTGGGAGAAGCACTTAGTGCGAACATCAGGCGATGCAAGTATGTGAAGCCAACCCCTGTCCAACGCCATGCAATACCTATTTCGCTTGCAGGACGGGACCTCATGGCCTGCGCTCAGACAGGATCGGGAAAGACAGTGGCCTTCTGCTTTCCTATAATTAGTGCAATTCTGAGAGGAACCCCAGGACCAAGGCAAAGAGGATCAAGGACTGCTTTCCCGCTGGCTTTGATTTTGTCCCCTACCCGTGAGCTATCTGCTCAAGTATGTCATCTGATTTTCTATGGGCATTTACTTTGTTTGATGGGTCTCTTAACTTCAAGTTTTGGCTCCACAGATACATGAGGAGGCCAAGAAATTTGCTTTCCAGACTGGTTTAAGGGTAGTCGTTGCCTATGGTGGAGCTCCTATCAATCAACAGGTAATTCTTCCATTTATTTTGATAACACTTCCTTTGGTAACTCGTGGTTGAATGTAGCTTGTTTCGTCAACCTAGCCAAAGGATAAAGTATATTAATTATACCTCTATATTGCTTCACTGAGGGAAAAGAAGACTATCCCCTGATGACACATTACGTGAGAGGTTCAAAAATTCATGCCTGACCATATTAGAATACATATAATTGTGTTTGCTAACAACAATAGATATGAGAAAATAGATCCCATTCCTGATGCATGTTTATACTACAGTATAAGATTATAATAAAAATGAAAAACGGAGCTCTCGAAGATACTAAACAATTAGGTCTCATTGTTTAAGTGACACTTTAATTTCAGCATTTCCATTAGATCCCTGACCTTGTAATTCTAAGGTTCCAAACATGGGACCTTTTTTATCTAGTAGTCGAGTTGGACAATGCAAAGTCAATGCAGACATTTTGCAGGCCGTTTCAGTCAAAATTGTCGAATATGTAACTTTTAGTTTAGTTAAAAAATCACATGTTCAAAACAAAACAAAAAAGGGAAGAAAACTACACAACTAAAAATGAAAAAAAATACTGAAAGAGTCGATATATAAGAAATTGCAGATCCATCTGTTGATCTGTCTTGGTTGCAACTGCTAAAAGCTTTCTCATTCCTTGGCAAAGAGAAATATATGATTTAATAGATGGACTTTGTTACTGAATATTGTTGTAAATATATTTTTGTTGTGGTTTCTTTTCTTTAGATCTAGGCTAGTTTCTATTTTATAATTCATCACAACCTCCAGTTACAAAGTATTTGCAGTATGTAGATATGTAATGCTTAATTGAAGATTCAAAATATTGGTAAAACTTGAAACTATTATCACCATGCCCCTGTGGTCTCTAAATGATGATTTCTAGGTGTTACTTTTCTTTGTGTTCTGATAGGCCAAACAGCTATGCATTCTGACCTTTACTGACTAAATTTTCTCCCTCTTTGTTAGACTTTCATTCATTCAAAGTCATTAGATAATGCCTCAATGTTCGATTTCAAAGTTGATACAAATCAATGATTCCACATTAAAGAATATATTTAACTGTAATATTTATATTAGAGTTACAGGTACAATTCAGCCTGTAGCAAACAATGTAGCCTGATTCACACTTTGGTGAGTAGCTGTTGGAAACTATATTACTCGGCCTCCAGTGAGAGTATTTGATATCGAGTGCAGATGTAGGTATAAAGACCTCTTCTAATTTTACTCCTGGTTAGTGGGAGTTCTGTAGCCTACTTGGAGTATTGGTGTTGAGTGTTAGGTGTTCGACACAAATATTGAGAGTGTAAATGGGTCAATACTTAGCTTCTGGTTTTGGATGTTACCCCACTTCTTAATGAGAGATGTGTTTGATGTTCACTTAAGATTAGTTGCACGAAACCTTTTGTTGAATCTTTTATGGCAAGCATATGGTCAGGTGTATGAATTTCAGCTTAACATCTTCCAAATGAAATCCAAGTTTATTCTTTTTATCCAAGTGCGCTCTTAATTTTTCAATAATAAGTATATACCATTTGCATGTTAATTGCATCCTTGTATTGTACTGTAAATAAGAAAACCATCTCTGGATTTTATCAGTTACAAAATTTGTACTTGGATTATGTCACCAGAGCTGTTTATTTGTAAATTTATCATTTGTTGAGTCAGTTACAAAATACCATCTGAGAAGGATGTTTATCCATATGAGAAATGATCCTATTATGATAGAAGTTGGTACTTTTTTCTGGCCAGACGAGGTCCATGGGCAATCTATCTTTAGACATCTGGTTGAAACAAAGAAAGTAAGAGGTGAATAACATACCATGGTTCTTTTGAATTAGGAGTTTTCACAAGGTAAAATATACTACTTTAATACTTTTAGCATGAAACTTATCAACAGAAGAGGAAAGAAAAGAGTATGAAAAATAAGCATTCTCAGTAAAAAAAAGGGGGAGATAAAAGAGTTAAGATGATGGTTGTTGGGTATTCAAAATTGGATGAAGACAAAGCTCATTCTGGATCTTTTAAGTGAATATTTCTATGGTGTTTTGTCATATCCCTTACAAATGTTGATTTTATGGACTAGTCTAATTGCTGATGTCCATGAGATTTAATTTTGAACTAGAGTGTGATTTTCTTGTGTGATGACGATTGTAGCTTTAAGTGCATTCATACCATCCATTTTTACAATAAAGGAAAAACATGTTTAGATATTGGACATAAACTCAATAAAAAATCTTACATCTAACTTTCATTTATCTAAATCTGATTTTCGTTCCTCCAGTGTATATAAATATGGTGGAATAACATTCATGATATTCCTTAATGTCACTAAACTTTTTATATGATTCATGTTTGCAGCTGCGAGACTTAGAAAGGGGCGTTGACATTCTTGTGGCAACTCCTGGTCGCCTGGTAGATTTGTTGGAGAGAGCCAGGGTTTCACTCCAACATATTAGATATTTGGCCCTAGATGAGGCTGATAGGATGCTGGATATGGGTTTTGAGCCACAAATTCGAAGAATTGTTGAGCAGACAGACATGCCTCCACGAGGTCAAAGGCAAACTATGTTATTTAGTGCCACATTCCCAAAGGAGATACAGGTTTTCCTCTTTCTATTAAATTAATCATTTTGGTCACTGAAATGTGGTGATTGAATTTTTAAAGTTGAAAAGAAAGAGATCAGTTTGTGGATTTTAAACATTCACTTTTTGATCAAGCTGGAATGATCTTGAATTGTGGACCTGATTGCAATTGCAAGGCACTGTAAGATAAGATGACCGATCTGCATTAACAAGCCTATATTGGATGATTAAACATAATAATTGACAGCAAAAGGTGAAATCGTCACCTCAGCAGCCCTCCACTGGGATGGCAGGGAACTCATGACTTGTGCTTTGGTAGCATCTTAATATTTGACTGGGTGATCAATTTTCTAAAAAGTTAGCTGTTAAGGAAGATTTTTACTCATAATTTTTTAGGACAACATTTTCTGCTTCAGAATGTGACAATGTTGTTCATGTCTGTCTTTTGCTATATATAACAGGTGAACTACTGTTGTCTTTTAAAAAAAATAATCACTGAAATTAAATTCACATTGATGCTTATGAGACATGAAAATTGCATGTGGAGTATTATCAGTGTTGCAAAATATTTCTCATGATAGGATCATTATTTTCAGGGCACACATATTTTCTGGGAAATTGCTGACTTCTTTCAGGAAAATCTTCATTATTTCTGTGTTTATTGATGTGGAGCTAGTTATCCACACAGTGAAGTTAGTCTAAATAAAAAGACATTGATGATTACTAAAAAAAATATTAATAGTTTGGGTATCTCAAATTTTTTAGATTATAGCTGATGAATAAGCACTGTTTAATTATACTACGATGTCATTTGCTAATAGCAATATCTTTGGCTTATGGAAAAGAGCTAGCAGTAACTGCATTATGGAATTTCATTTTAAATCAAAATGATTGGCAAGTTGAGTGCAATCTATTATATTGTGCAGCACTACTATTATATTTTATTATCATTTTGTATCACTTGTACTTGTGATCTGCTTGAAGTTTTTCAAGAATGACAGCAAAACCTGCATTTTTAGGATCTTGACTCAAATAGATGCAATTAATTTGTATAATAAGTTTCCATTGATTTGAGTTGCAGAGAATGGCTTCTGATTTCCTTTATAACTATATCTTCCTTGCGGTTGGAAGAGTTGGTTCAAGTACCGATTTGATTGTTCAAAGAGTGGAATTTGTACTTGATTCGGACAAAAGAAGCTACCTGATGGATCTTCTTCATGCCCAAAGAGATACTGGTGCCCATGGAAAAGTAAGACTTGACATATATTTCAATTTAATTTTGTTTTATTCTGCTTAAATTGTTGAGTTATACTCTATACTTGTCTGTCATCGCTACTAGTTGTGAGAATATTTACTAACTTTTTCCTTTCCGCAGCATGCTCTAACATTGGTTTTTGTGGAGACAAAAAGAGGAGCTGATTCATTAGAACACTGGTTGTGTATGAATGGATTTCCAGCAACCACAATTCATGGAGATAGGACTCAGCAGGTAGTTAAATCCACTTCTTGAATAATTGATCTTATGTCTTTTTTCCCCTTCATTTCAAGTCGTTAATTTAGTATTATGAAACAGATAATCCACTTCTTTTGCTGATTTCAAGGGTTCATTGATATAAGAAAATACAAATTATGTAAATTATATTAGATGAAATGAATCCCAATGAAGTTCCTTAGAATTTTATTTGCCTTGTCATCAGCAGCATATAAACATGATGGTTAATGATTGTGTTCTGTTGAGATGGATATAAAAGAATTTTTCATATTCCGAAACTGTTTTTGTATTGGTTTCATAAGGTGCTTGATATTAGTTTTATTTACTTTCAGGAGAGAGAAGCAGCTTTGCGATCTTTCAAGAGTGGTGCTACGCCTATTCTTGTCGCAACTGATGTTGCAGCACGCGGGTTGGACATTCCCCACGTAGCACATGTTATTAATTTTGACCTCCCCAACGATATTGATGACTATGTGCACCGCATTGGAAGGACAGGTAGGGCCGGAAAGTCAGGCCTTGCTACAGCATTCTTCAATGATAGTAATGCATCCTTGGCAAGGTCTTTATCTGAGTTGATGCAAGAATCAAACCAAGAGGTGCCTAAATGGCTCTCTCACTATGCAGCAGCTCGTTCTTACGGCAGTGGCAGTGGTAGAAACCGGAGAACTGGTGGAGGTCGCTTCGGCGGCCGTGACTTTAGGAGAGATTCCTCATACAATCGAGGTGGTGGGGATTATTACAGTGGAGGTAATGGATACGGAGGTGGTTCTTCTGGGGCACCCTCAGGATATGGAGGCGGCTACAGTGGTGCAGGAGTCATAAGTGCTTGGGACTAAACTAGCATTTTCCATAGGTTAACTTCCTTCTCTTCTCTAGGAATATAATTTTTCTTTTCAGATTTTGTTGAATCTATTTAGGAGTAATTTTAGTGGCTGTGTTGTATTTTTATCTTTCAAATTGGATGGCTGGAAGACATGGGTCCAATTGATGGTTTGGTGGAGAATGGTTCTTGGCTGTTTCATTAACAAAAATTTGACTTGGGCTTTTAAATTTTCAGGATCATCCTGTGAGTTTGTAAATTCTTAGAACCGTTAATAAATGCACAGTGAGATAATGTGTTGGGCAAAGTTATTTTTTGTTTTCATCAGTTCTTTGTAAAATGGGGAACCGCGACATTAGCTGCTCCCCAAGCCGTCTACTATCATTGGGAGGGATGTAAAGCGGGGAAGCTTAAATGATAAGTGCTTCGGCGGAGATCTACAGAGGCAGTCGATGAGGTAACCATCATCAGTTCTTTGTGCAATAATATACTTTTGCACTGAGAATCATTTTTCTGCATTATTATTAGTGAAAGGTGATTTTTAGTTTTTTTATCTTTTTTTTTTATTTTTGTTATTTTGAAAAGTGGCCGAAACCATTTTACTCTAATTTTGGATTATGAATTATTTCTGGCTTCTGATGTTTGCATTCTCGTCCAAATTTATTGTGTTGATGTCCAACTTTATGCCCGGTTTAAGATTTCATAGACGTTTATTTTATGGACAAAATGATTTCATATTTTTTTTATATAATTTTATCTAGGAGTTTAAAAACAGGTATCAGAATTCTACTACAAATATTTGAACATTTGGCCTCATTTTTATTGATCAGATAGAAAAAGTCGGTCTCGTACATTTAGACCCTCGATACTAATTGCATATCAGAAGGGACATAACTCTTGGGAACAATCTGTAGGATAATCTTCTTAGCACTTGTAAATTTGTTGCAAGAAATTTCGGTAATCTGGCCAATTAAAACACTGTAACGTTAACTATAGCAGCCAAGTTCTTATATAGCGAGTGACATCACTAATGAACGGACCTGTTACACACGGGCGGGGGCCCTAAACATTTGGCACACAGAGAGTGGAACCAATATCCTTATCTCACAGTAAATACATTGTGCCTAACAGTAGCTTAACGTAATAATTACCAAATACAAAATCTCTGGTTTCAAACTTTGTTAATTCCAAATTTGATTGTGTGTATCCTTATTCTATAACTCAAGTGAAGATGCTGGAAGAGAACAACGTACAAAAATTTGAGATTTAAAACATGAGATCAATGTGTTGTTTAGAAGGGCCATGCACCTGATCTCAATGACTACCCATCCTAGGAATTAGCAGTGCAATTATCATAGTAATATAGATACAAGAACAGTACTTATACACAAGAAACTAGGCTTGCAACAATTGCTTGGCTTGTAAGATACTTCCAAGTTGCTCGTGTAGAAAATGCTGCTCCTCAAAAGTAAGGTTCCTTAGTATCTGCATTAAAAATTACGAGAAGGATAATGTGTAGGTAATGATCGGAATAGCTGAATAAATAAATAAATAAATAAATAAATAAATAGAAGATACCTGTTCTAAAATCATGTCAACTGAAAAACTCGGAGGCATCACAAATGACTGATGGTAAATGTATGCAAACACAGCCATAACCATCTGCGATGAATGACATCCAGGAAACGACAAATTGCAATGTCAGTGATAGATGATGAAAACGGCTCAAACAATCCTAAGCGGTCTAGGAAGGCAGTCTAAGTGGGTTCAATTATCATTCGATACAAACTTGATTAATAAAATTCAAAATCCTATTCTAACGTCGCCTAAGTCTGGCCTGACACCATTATTTGTTTCCCACTTGGTATTCTTGCTTGGTGCTCCTCCAGCAACAGTATCTTCCTTAGGTCAGCAATGCTAACAAATTCCTTTAAGTTGTATCTTTCTTCTTCGTGCCGTGATTGTAAATATTCTTTGATGAATTAATATATTTAGTTATACATACATTTTCAAGGTTAAGATATCAATGTTTTATTTTAATATCAATTACGTGCACCTCACATATCATGTGTTATACAGTGGGCAGTTAATATTAAGGGGGCTTCATAGTATTTTATATGAAAGCTTCTTTCATATTCCTTGGATCTTAATCACAATAGTTAATTGATCAATGACCAGGATTAATTAGCCTTTAATCTATTAAGATCAAGAGGCTGTGAAAGAGATTTTCACATCATTTCATGTGAAGACCCCATTCATTTTGTGTGAAAACCCCTTCACATCATGTTGTGTGAAGTCCCCTTTACACTAGGTTTTGTCCACTGCAGGAAAAAAAAACTTTTGATTTATTGAATATTTACTATGGGCGCAGGTGAAGAAATTATTAAAATGACAGTATTTGTCAAAGAAATAGGCATTCCTATGCTCGACTAGTTAACTGGTGGATTGGCTGTAAATACAAAGCAAATGAGAGTAACCAGGTTCTTTACGAAAAAGAAAAGTAACTGAGAGAAAGACAAATGTCAAACAATTAAATTGGGGTTAAGCACAAACAAAAAATTATTAGTAAAATCCAACTGACTTACTTGGCAATCCATTCTGTCGGTAATCCCACCATGTCCTGGAATGCTATCACCAAAATCCTAGAAATATTAGACAATAAATTTTTCATTCTTCAACCCTTGGCCTCTTATGCATCAATATAATATATATATCACCTTAAGTTTAAAGGCCCTTTTGAAACCACTTGCAAAGAATCCTCCAAATGGTGCTATTATTGATGCAAATAGACCCAAAGCTAACGCATGGAATTGCACTGGTAAATATGCTATTTCTTTCCAAGGAAACTGCAAGAATAAAAACAGTCAAACCTAATTGAAATAATTCATACAAATAGTAATAACAAACTACTGAGATGGATACTGACACAAATGCTTGCAAATCACATTGAAACTGATTACGTAATTATACATTCCAGAAGATGAGATAATGCTGAAAGTTTCCTTGGACATGGACCAGGAATTTCAACGATGATCTAAGTTTTACATTCCCTAAGTTCTAGTTTCAAAAGCAGTCTGTCATTGCATTCTTTTTTATTCGAGGGGGAATATAAACAAATCATTCAGTGTCAACTGAGAATGCTCAATCGAAAAGATGCATATATTGCATAAATTTCTACAGTGAAATGTAGCCACTGAATGATTTTCAACAACAAATAATCATAGCTACATCTCTAAACTGTAAGTCAAAAAAAGAAAAGGAAAAAAAACAAACAATAGGCAAATTAATGCAGAATGCTGTTTAACTAAATCACAAATGAAGAAGAGACACTTGGGCAGGGCTTGCCACCAGACAAATGAAAAAGAGACATATTCAATCAATAAAAAGATAAAACTTATCATTTCTTCACTAAAAAATGAATGACTCTAGAAACCGTGCATAATAAGATGTACAAGTCTTTCAAAAGTTTACCCATTGATGCATCCATCTAGGCACTACAAAGTACTGTGCCTTAAATAATGGGCCAGGATCGCAATGCAGCCATCCAGTCGAGAGGTCCTATGAACCAGCAACCATTAGAATGAGAAGGGAAAAGCATCATCCTAGTAATCAATTTGAGACTGGCTAAAAATTCAATTCATTAACTTACCTTTCTTGGGCATGTAAGCCATTGGAAGCGGCCCAATATATTTGATAGCTGTGAAAGAAAACTTACATCAAAACTATTAAAAAATAAATTAGTAATTATTAGTAAGCACAGAATATAACCAAACAAAACTTAGTTTCCACACGTGCACACACATGTACAATCAAAAACCAAAGGAAATGTCTAATTAATTAACCAAACATCTGTTGAAGTTCCTAAAATCAAAATACTCAAGAAAAATTTTAAAGATGAAATGGTGATCAAACTAGTGATCAACAAACACGAGAATTGTGCTCACCATAAAGGCAGCAAGCAATGTGGTAACCGATGCCCCAATAAAACCTTCCCAAGTTTTCTTTGGAGATAATTTAATCAGTGGTGTTCTCCCGAAAAAGAATCCAAAAAAATATGCAGCAATATCATTGATGATAATAAGAGAAGCTGGCAAGAGAAACCTGTGAAATGCCAAATGTAACCACAAATTCAAATTCAAATCATATGCAACAAAAGCATTTAAATTGCTAACTATAGTAAGCAATGGAAGTTTCAATATAAGTTCTAAGCAATGGAAGTTTCAATATAAGTTCAATCACACTATTTGCAGAAGTGGCTATTCCCACTATAAAAGAATATCAATGAAAAGCTCAAGTTTCTAAATCCAAATTATCATGATCCCTTATCATACATTTAATACAAAAGCATATCATCTAATTGATATTTATCTGTTTATTAGCTGTGAAGGAAACATTTCATCCAATTCTCAGCAATTAAAGACTGTATTGTGGAGCACTACCATGTAGAAGGATGATTGCCACATTAGTAGCCAATGGCATTGATTGGCAAGTCAAAAAAATGATGATGCCAAAATCATCTGGACAATGTTTACTATTCTGCTAGTTCTTTTATCTTCCTGAATCCTCTGTACAGAGTCTCAAGGCTACCCCAGATTCACATGTGGCAAGTTCTTTCTGAATAATAGGTGTTGAACCAATGAACCATACATGCTGGTAGACGACAAATAAGAACAGTTTTTTTGCATAAGTTTAATGGATATTTTATTAATCTATGTTGAACAACCTTGCTCTGCGAAAATAAACATTAAGTTCAATGGTGCAACATTTGATCCATAACGAGGCCAAACTGTAAGAATTATTCCAAACTGTATCAACAAATATGCTACCACTGAGTTGCACAAAAACAAGTACTGTCAAGAACACGAGATCAGTAAAAGAGTAATTAGACATTTACCAAAATATACCCTCAAATATGTTTGCAACAGCAAAAGCAGACTGCACAAATACCATCAGAAGAATCATATGGGTCCATGCATACTGGCTGAATTGATACTTGTATGTTTTCTTTTTAAGTGTGAGAATAAACCAGACAAAACCTAAGCCACCATCCAATCAAACTTGTTATCATTTATCATTAACATTATTAACAAAATAATAATAATAATACAATAAATAAAAGCAGAACAAAATTCATGACAAATGATCTTTCATTTCAAGAAAAGTTACTTGTAGACCACTGAGCTATTGGCTCAATGTACCAAAACTTATGCTTAAAATTCCAAACATTCACAATGATGCAATTGAAAAATTTGATGTAGAATCACTGTCCAGGAATAAAGGAACAATTATATGAGTGTTAAAATGGCCAAGTATAATTGAGAGGCAAAAACATAATAATCTGCTAGGTTTACAGACAGGCAGTTTCAGAGAGGTAAACTCAGTAATCGATCATTGCTCTTAATGCTCATTGTTCTTGTAATTTACTAAAACTAAAGAAATGGAAATTTCTCACTGTAATTTTGCATACTTACCAAGTTATAATGTCCCGGTTCGCAAACATTTAGTTTGTTTGGATAGGTCATTCTCCATTATTAAGTCCCTTGCAAAAAAATTATTTGATTAAAGCAAATATATTCTTTTATTATTGCCAGTAAAATCTTCTTGAATCTGCCCTAAATCCCTTGTTGCACCACATCTTAATAAAACATATATAAGTCTTCCGTTTATCCTCTGAGAAATGCCCATACCAACATTTATGTTTCCAATGTTTTTTATGTTAGTCATTTTATCCTTTATTTGAGTTAAACCTTCTAGTTTGGGAACAGAAATGCTTGCTTTATTTATTTTTTAATATTCTTAGCCATACAAATTTTTTAAAATACATTTTTTTTCTCAAGTTACTTCTTTCATTTATATTTCTTTTGGAAGATTTAGAGTCGGCTTCAAAGTCAAGTAAAACCCTTAAAAAAAATAAAAAATTACAAGAGCAGGAGGAAAAAAGACATCATCTCAGATGACTACTGGATCATCCTATCGCTAATAAATTTGTTCTCCTATGCAAAATCTGGTAAGCCTACTTGTCCACTACATATAATTAAATGTGAAACATATTCAGAAATGTGAATGAAGGAAATTTCTAAAGCACTATTTTCTGAATGCCAAAAGATGAAGAAAATTTCTAAAGCACTATTTTCTGAATCCAGAAAGATCAAAATATCGAAAATTTTCTGACATTCTTAACTAACATAAAGCACATAGAAGAAAAGGGCAAAAGATTATTGTATGTGCTAAAAAATTTGAAAGAAAGGCCTGACCTGCAATATACAGGAAATAACAAATAAACATCTGATATTTGATAACCATACTGACAAGTTTATAGAATAGTTTATCTGAAGTCACAGTGTTTACAAGCTGCCGGCTAAGAAAGCGTCCATAAGTAAACAATACAGCAGTGAAGAAAAAATGCCTGAAACATGAATAAAATAAACAAATGGAATCAGTGACAAACTTTCTTTCATTTAACAATACAGAAAAAATAAATTAAAATAAATCTATGTCGTGTTTAAACCTATGAAATATAGAAAGAATATTTTAAATATCAACACTTACCAATTCAAGAGCCGAAATCCAGGTAGTTGTCTTTCTTCATTGGCTCTTCTAAGGAGATTAAAAAGCTCTCTTGCCATGAAAATTTGAATGACGCCAATCAAGGCCCAGATATAAAGGTGACCCATGTAGATTATATAAGAGAAACCCGCTATCATCCACACTGATGAATAGGTGCGCACAAGCATTGATCTGTATTTATCGCGGTCATTAACAAGCAACTTTAATCCATTTGCTTTATCTGCATCAGAAGAAACCTGGGGGGGAATTAAAATCCTCTTAATTCTCCATAATCCATAGCAACATGCTTATGATTCAACCCACAACAAAGACCAAAATCACCCAAATTTTGCAGCAATCCAACAAACCATTGGACTGTATGCATACATTAAAGTAGACCTAAAGTTTGTCTCCTGTTCAATTCTTAGAGAGAGAGAGAGAGAGAGTACTAAAAATTGTTAACACAAAATTCCATAGCCGACCTCACTAGGGCGTTTACGATGCCGCATCCGTCCCAAATAATTTGATGGACTGTTGCTGGAGTTGGTATCTCGGTTCATGAGGCCTTGTTGCTTTGTAATTTATCGAGCTGAAAATGGGCATGAATAGAGAGTTACTATGAGAAAGAGATATATTCTAGATAAAGAAAGCTTAGAAAAAAATCACCTTTGATTAGCTGTACAACTTAATTAAACTTTGAGTCCAAACAAATACCAGCAAAATCATACTAAATAAAACTTGATTTTTGAATAGCAATTCCAGAATCTAGATCATTCTACATGAAAAGTGTTACCAGATCCATAACTGATATAACTATTTAAGGTAATAAAGCATATGCATGATTATATAGGTAAAAATGGCAGAGTACTGGAGTTTGAAGTAATATCTTGTATTTGAAATGTGCAGAGCACTAGAAAGAATTTTGTGCTGTGTTGTAGTGAAATATTATCTCATGTATCGGAATGTGTTTGTGTGTAGGATGATGTGTCTAGAGACTCGCAAGTCGCAACAAAGCAAATAGTCTTATCTAACAATTGTTGTGGTGCATCAGAGTTATGTTGTGTTTTGAGATGTACGATGTTAACAGTGTGTGAATTCTTATACCTAGTTTGAGCCTTGGAGGTGAATGAACTAGACAGGAGACAGTTGTGACTGAAAAGAAAGATTGTAAGTTATAGGATTATGGGATTGGGTTATGTCAAGATCCAAATTCTAGAAGAAAAGTTAAATTGTCTTTTATGACTCTTCTTCTAGAATCATTCTTACTATCATCAAACTCTAGTTACTTTTATTGGTCATTCATGGCATGATTATGATTCACGAATCATTCTTATTATTGTTGAACTCCATTTACTTTTATTGCTCATTCATGACATGTTCAATTGTAGTATCTTGTTGAAATCTCTCTCTAATTTATTTACTATATTGTGCATGACTGATACTTGACAAATGTTATGAATGTTCTATGCAGGTCAGTATGATAGTCGTTTATAACCAGTAGAAGCATTGCAAACATCAGATGTTTGCATGATATTGATGTTTGAATGATATTATGGTGAATCATCCATTAGATGGCATATGATCTAGGATGAATATTTGGAGCTAGACAGGACACTTGCATGGTCAAAAACCACACACAATCTATATATAGGACATCACCTTCATCCCTATGGCAGTGAGTATGAGGCATTGGACACACATGTTTGGGCCAATGTCTACTTGATAAGGTATCACTCCGGGCTAGAGTTTAGGGGAAACTTAGAGGTTCAACATCCATGGTTGGTTAATGAATGTTATGTGTACGAAATTCGGAAGCTAGAAGCTAGACAGATGATAGTGTGATTGAGCACTAAGGGATGATAGTAACTATATTAAGGATTGTAACTACATTGAGCACTAAGGGAAGCTAGACATTTGAATCATTGAACATTGGCTACTGAATGTTTCTATTATAGTTCATAAGTATGAATCTACACAATTTATTTGTAACATCCTCCGCAACTTTTCTTCTCAACACCCTTCTTTAGCCGCTAGGATATATCCATAGGAGAGTGTCCAGAGTGGCCAATTTGCATCTAGGACACATTGCTTATTAGAGGATTTATAGATATTATTTATTTTATTACTATTGTTTAACTTTACATTGTATTGCTAGATTAAAGAATGTAATAAAAAAATCTACCGTGTTGTTTTGGTGTTCAGTTTTGCTTTTGTTAATGGATTTGGATTTTTTATATCTATTGCTTCATATGGATTGCATTCTATGTGTACAATTCACCATGTGATGTATGGCTTGTAATGCAAACATGGATTAGCGCTATCGCATCAAGGATGAAATGCTGACACAAATCTGTTGCAGAAGAAATAATCACTCTAACATAGGGTTTCATTCCAAGTAGATGAAACAAAGATCCATCTAGGCATTACAAGGTTCCTGAAATATGCTATCCTGCAGCACATGAATTTATAAACCGTTTGAAGTAAGGCTATATATGATAAGTATATATCAAATTGGAAAAAACTATCATTAACTGAATCATATCATTATATCACAAGAAGATGTGACTCCCCTCCTTCACGAGGAATCTCTTTTGATAAGAACATAAAATTGTAATGTTTTTTTACATATTTACCAAAAAAATTATAAATTAAAATTTTCAAAAAAAAAAAATTACAAACACTGCAATTGATAAAGAAGTGATATGATTTACTTAGTGGGTTTACTTATAGAGCCAAAATTTGAAACAGTTTTCTTCATAAGCTGCATTCATGAATACTGTGTTTGACAGTAGTTGTTCCTGCCCATGAGTGGTCTTCATTCTCTTCCATATGCACACACAGTCACACATATACCTAGCTGTGAATCTATCTTTATAAAATAGAAGCTCTTTAGACATTATACCATGCCAGAATTGTCATCTTCCATATAGACAACATGAACTTAAAACTAAGGTGACGATTACCATTGTCATTATTTTGAAAAGATGAGTCCCTCATATAGAGACGCATGCATCATAAGTGTCTATTGACAGTATGAATCATTTGGCAGATTCCAGACACCAGTAGTTGCAAATTTAAATTATGATGCGACTACGATTAGCAAAACACAAAGCCAATGTTGAGGTAACTTGCTGCTCTTTTGTAGTGATTAAGGTACTTCTTGTATCTTTTCCTAGATGATAAGAATGTTTGAGAGATAGGTGACTTCAATACTGAGATTTTTGGAAAAATAAATCATTATTTCCAGAGTAGTTGATGTTGGACCCTGTGGTTGTTTTGATGTGGTCAACCAAGTTAGGTTAGGTCCTGCTTGATTTTGATCCCTGTCTCTAAGTGTGCAGAAGCTTAGGAGCGCAGGAAATCAACCGGAAGACGCAGCTAGCGAGAAGGACGGCACGAGAAGGGAGCCGACGGGCTCGGTACGTCCGAAGGATGAAAAAGTTGCGGAAGAGTACACTGGTGGACGAGAAGAACGTGCACGACGTTCGAAGGATGAGAAGCTGGGTCGAAAGCCTGCTGAAGGAAAAGGCCGAAAATTGGGTTCGGGTGAGTCCTATTTCGGTTGGCCGCAATCACCAACATTGAGGGCGCCCTCAACTGGGTCAACTCGCCCTAAAGTGGAGATGAAGAAGTGCTGGAAAAGCAGCTGGAGGCGCCCTCAACAACTGTTGAGGCGTCTTCGCCGTCAACAGCATTGAGGGCGCCCTCAACTCCTTTGGAGGCGCCCTCAAGACCCAAGATATGATTTCCAGGAGTTATATAAAGGCCCCTGGAGCTAGGAAATTATTTATTCAACTCTGTATTCAATTCCTAGTAACGCTTAAGAGCTTTCAGTATGTAAAAGGCTTCTCCGCCTTCAAAGAAGGAGATTCTGTCAGAGCTGTTCAATCACCTTGGATTAACAACCACCTACGTTGTAACCAAGTCAAATCCCTGAGTCTGCTTTCTTTCTTTTCTGTTATTTCTGTTTTATTTTTATTATTGTTGCTATTTTAGAGTTGCAAGTTTGAGAAGGGTATTTTTTATTTTGCAGGTAATTCACCCCTCCCCTCTTGTTGGCCCGTTTCACTAACAAGTGGTATCAGAGCCAGACTGCTTAAGAAGGACTAACCGTCGTCTGAAGCAACAAAGATCAAGACGATGACCGGTGCGAACATTCATCCCCCGAAATTCGATGGAGACTTCGCGGCATGGAAACGCCGAATGGAGGTATTCTTCAAAACAAAATTTGATATTCTTTTAATAATGAAATATGATTATGTTGTCCCTAAAGACAAGGAAGAATACAACTGGATGAAAAAGGTGCAAGCTGATTTTGTAGCCAACGGAAAGGCGGAGTTTCACCTCCTCAGCGTTCTGCCGCCCCAGGAGGTAAGTCGGATTAGAAGCTACAGCTCCGCCAAAGACCTCTGGGAAAAATTCCTGGAGCTCTACGAAGGCACCTCAGAAGTGAAGTTAGCAAGGCGGGACACTCTCCGAACTCAGCTGACGAATCTTCGGATGAACAATGACGAGAAGATAGCGCAACTCCAAGCGAGAATCAAAGAGCTAATAACTCAACTAAACAACCTTTGAGAATCGGTAACAAACCGAGACTCGATCCAGTACGCGCTCAACGCCTTCCCGAGAACTCCCGAGTGGACCTCCTTAGTAGATGCGTACTACATTTCTAAGGACTTCGAGGTAAGTACTTTAGAAAATTTATTTTCAACTTTTGAACTTCACGAATCTCGAGTTGCAGAGCCCAATGAAGTGGAGAAAACAAGTCAGAACATTGCCTTAAAGGCAAGAACCAACGATTCTAACTCCGAAGCCTCGATCGACCAATCGAAAGCGGCACTACGTGTAAAGCGTTTCAATAAGTTTTTTAATTATAATAAATTTAGATTGCAGACAAAGAGGCATGAGCGAAAGAGAAGAACGGTTCGTTGCTACAACTGCAACGAAGAAGGGCAGATCAAGGATGACTGCCCAAAGGTAAAGAACAAAGAAAACGACAAGAAAAAGATAAAGTACAAGAAACCAGAATCCTCCAAGCACAAGAACCTAAAGGCCACTTGGTCAGATTCGTCTT